>JAMLFY010000864.1:0-22000 GCA_030441495.1 Dalbergia oliveri
TGGTGGTTTGAGGTGGTTTGTGGTGGCTCAAGGTGGTGGTGGTGGTGGTCTTTGAGGAAGGAAGAAAAAGAACTTAGAGGAAGGGAAAATGAGAGAAAATGAGAGAAAGTGCAAGAAAACTCAACTTAGCAAATGATCAAAAAGGTGTCCAAGCTTTCCAAGGTGTGGTATTTATAAAGAATGAAATGTTGTGGCTGATTTAGGGGAGAGCTGGCTGAAATTTTGGCTTAGGAAGGAAGGAAAATATCTTCTAAAGCTTGTCTTGGAAGCTTGGTTTAAGTCCTAGCTTAGGTGTAGTCAAGTCCTAACTTTGGCATAGCCTTTTTGGATGAAATTTGAAATCAATATTTGATGGATTTTGGGGGAGATTCCGCCAAATCTGGACAGCCAAGAGGGAGGGAAAAATCATCCATGTAATTGTAGTTTAATGATGCATTTAGGTGTTTCATTAATTAAGGTTTGGGTTAGGTGTTTGTGAGAAAGTGTTTAGGTGTAATAAAGGTTAATTAGGGTCATCAAGGCTTGGTTTAGGGGTGTTCTAATCTAGATTAACAATTTTAAAATCATTCTTTTGGTCAAAAAGGTTGTAGACAAGTTTCCTTAATTTAAGGAAATTGGAGAGAGAAAACACTATTCATTACTTTTTGATTAGTAGTCTTGGATTAAAGAATGAAATTAGAATTTGACTAAGCAATTTTAGTTTCTAATCAACCTTAATAAATCATTTTGACTCTAGATTAATTATCGAAATAAATTAATCTTCGATTAGAGCCTAATATTGCTTAGGTTTGCTGATTACTTCATTAGGCGCACTGTACACTGTTCTAGGGTAAAATGGTAATTTGCACTAAACTCTCGGACCTTCGGCCCGGCTAAACATCAAATATTACTCTAAAACATCATTCTAAACTTCCTGGAAAATTTGGGCTCAAACGGCACCTTTTACCCGTGTAGACACGGAGGGTATTTTGGTCATTTTGAGCCGAAAGTTTAGAAAACGAGATTTTCACCTCGGATATCAAACATAACAGGTACAATCCCCTTCAAACATTGAGTTGACCCATTCGAGGATGGGGGTCAACCTGAATTTGGGTAGAAATGACCTCAGGGGCATTTTGGTCATTTGCACCCAATAGGAAAATCGGGGTATTACATTACTTCCCTCCTTAAAAAGAATTTCACCCTCGAAATTCGTTACCTTAGAAAGCTCTGGATACTTCGTCCGCCTCGAATTCCAACTCCCATGTGTCTCGTCTGCTTGTGTCGTCCCCACGCAACTTTCACCAAAGGAACGGACTTGTTCCTCAACTACTGACACCACGGTCCACGATCCTTGTTGGTGGCAGATGAAGGTTAGGTCCTCCCTTAACTGTACATGCTCTGGTTCTAACACATGGCTAGGATCGGATTGATACTTTCTTAACTGGAAGACGTGAAAGACGTCATGGAGATTTGACAGATTTGGGGGTAGGGCTATTTTATAGGCAACTGTCCGACTCTCTGAAGGATTTCAAAAGGTTGAGAAATCGGGACTCAATTTCTTGACTTTCATGGCTCTACCTATTCCTGGAGTGGGGGTTATCCTCAAGAAAACATGCTCACCTTCTTGGAATTCTAACGGCTTTCGTCGCTTGTCCGCATAGCTCTTTTCGATTCTATCCTTGATCATTCTTATTTGCTCTGTGGTTTCCCACTACATCGGTCCTAAAACGCTTTGTTCTCCGAGATCATGCCAACACAAAGGCAACTGGCACTTCCTTCCATACAAGGCTTCGTACGGTGCCATACCGATGCTTGCATGATAACTATTGTTATACGCGAACTCGATAAGCGGAGGTACTTATCCCAACTCCCTTTTCTATCCAAAACACATGCCCTTAGCATATCCTCCAAGGTTTGGATAGTCCTTTCTGATTGTCCATCTGTTTGAGGGTGGTAAGCCGTGCTTAACACGCTTAGAACCAAACACCTTTAAAAGGCTTCCCAAAACGCGACGTAAACCGCGGATCTCGGTCAGAGATTATCATTGACGGAACTCCGTGCAACCTCACTATCTCTTGGATGTACAACTGGGCCAACTTATCTAGGGAAAAGGTTAACTTGATGGGTAGGAAATGGGCCGACTTGGTTAACTTGTCCACTATTACCCAAATAGCGTCATGGCTGGGTTCGGGTAGGCTGGTCACAAAATCCATAGATATACTATCTCACTTCCATTCGGGGATAGGCAAAGGTTGCAACATTCCTGAAGGCTTTTGGTGCTCAATCTTCACCTTTTGATAGACTAAGCACTTACTAACCCAGGCTGCTACGTCCTTTTTCAATCGGGCCACCAAAACATCTTCTTTAAATCCTGATACATCTTGGTGGCACCAGGATGGATGGTGAAGTGGCTTTTATGGGCCTCCTCCAAGATACTTCTCGAGGTCACCATCTTGCGGTACACATATTTGCCCTTCGAACCTCCACAAACCATCTGCTCCTTGCTCAAAACCCTTAAGCTTTCCAGCCTTAACCGCCTCTAAGTCTCCCTAAACTCCTCATTTTCTACTTGTGCCATCATTACCCTTTGTTTAAACCCACTTGTTACCTGTAAGATGACACATCTTCACACTCTTTTCTGTTATTGACATCCCCAAATTTAAATCTCTAAACTTCTCTATTAGCTCAATTTCCTTGACCATCATGTGGGATAAGCGTAATGACTTTCGACTCAAGGCATCGCGACCACATTGGCCTTGCGGGGGTGGTAACTAAGCCGAAATCATAGTCCTTTAGAAACTCCATCCACCTTCTTTGCCTCATGTTTAGCTCCTTTGATCAAAGAGATGCTTAAGACTCTTGTGATCGGAGAAACTTCAAACTTTACTCCATATAAGTGATGCCTCCAAATCTTCAAGGCAAACACTATGGCGGCCAACTCTAGGTCATGGGTAGGGTAGTTTACCTCGTGAGGCTTGAGTTGTCTAGATGCATAGGCTACCACTTGCCTATTTTGCATCAGAACACATCCCAATCCTTTTCCCGAAGCATCACAATATACCTCGAAAGGTACATTGGGGTCGGGTAAAACCAAAACTGGGGTCGAGGTCAACCTTTCCTTTAACTCTTGGAAGCTCCTTTCACAATCGGATTCCATGAAAATGGGGTGTTCTTCCTAGTTAGCTTGGTTAGGGGAAGGGAAATCTGGGAAAATCCTTTAATAAACCTTCGGTAATAGCCCGCTAATCCAAAAAGCTCCGTATTTCCGATACGGTGGTCTCTATCCCAATTCATCACAGCTTCTATCTTACTAGGGTCAACGCTATACCTCCTTTTGATACATGTCCCAAGAACTTCACTTCCTCCAACCAGAATTCACACTTAGAGAGCTTAGCATACAACTTCTTTCTTTCAACACTCTAAAACCAACTTTAGGTGACTTTCATGCTCCTCGTGAGTCTTCGAATAGATGAGTATATCATCTATGAAAACAACCACGAACTTATCTAAATAGGGTTTAAAGATCCTATTCATGTAGTCCATGAACACGGCGGGTGCATTGGTCAATCCAAAGGACATCACGGTGAACTCAAAGTGTCCATACCGTGTCCTAAAAGCGGTTTTAGGTATATCCTCATCCTTACTCGAATTTGGTGGTATCCGACCTTAAATCAATCTTGGAGAATACCACCGCTCCTCCATAAGATCATCAATCCTAGGCAAAGGGTATTTATTTTTCACGTTACACGATTCAATTGCCTATAATCTATACATAATCTCATGCTCCCATCCTTTTTCTTAACAAACAAAACGGGGCTCCCCACGGTGAGGCACTAGGTCTGATAAAACTCTTCTCTAACAACTCTTCCAACTGGGTTTTTAATTCCTTCAACTCCAAGGGTGACATCCTATACGGGGCTATCAAGATAGGTCCGTTCCCGAACTAACTCGATGGAGAACTCCACCTCTCTAAGAGGAACTCGGGTATCTCATCTGGAAATACCTCTGTCTACCACGGAATGTCATCTATGTTCTGCTCAAAGTCTACCTCGCTAGCGGCTAGAAGGACATATCCCTTAGTTTTCTCCCCTATAGAAGACATCTACGGCATTCACATAAAGTTTCAAGGTTTGACTAGTCTTGCTAGGGATGACGAAAATAACGGATTTGGTATAACGTCTAACAACACATGGTTAGCGTGAAGCCAATCCATGCCAAGAATTATTCCTATGTCTTTTAAAGGTAAACAAATCAAATCTATGACATAGGATCTATTTTCAACAGTAGATGGCAATTTAAACAACAGTTACATGTATGTCAGGACGGTTGGTAGAGTAGAAACAATGAGATCAAAAGGAAGCTTAGAAACTTGCAAATTTAGAGACTCGACACTAGCATGTGAGATAAAAGAGTGAGTAGCACCGAGTCATATAACACAGTAAGGTTCTACCATTTACTTCGCACTTACCTTAGATGAGGTCGTTGGATCCGTTCGCGTCCTCCGCGTTGAGGGTAAAGACCTTCCTTGGTGTTGCGGTCGGGGGTTTTGACTCGACGACCCTCCATTGCTTCTGCAATCCTTTGCATAGTGGCCGAGATTGCCACACTTGAAGCATACTCCTTGTCCGACTGGGGGGACGATTGCCATGATTCTTTCCACAGCGGGGCACTCCAGGCTTGTGCGGATCCGGGACAGTCAGGAATTCCTTGGGGTGTCTTGTTCTTGTTCCTTGGGCCCTCCTTGTTGATTATTGTTGTTGTTGTTGTTGCGAGGACCACCCATTCCGCGTTGTTGATTGTTGGGTTCGGCCGTTATGGTTGAACGGTGGCCTCGGGTGTTGTCGGAAAGGTTGGTTGAGGTCCTCTTTGTTGTTGTTGTTGGTGCTTGAACTGATTGGATTGGTAGGGATGGTAATGGTTCCTTGCTTGATTTTGGTGCGACGGCTTGAACTTCGGGGCTTGGGTCCCAAACCACGGGACAATCCGCCTTTGCGGCACTCATCTTCTTATGTCCTTCTTCATGATCGCACTTGTCGAATAGGGTCGGAAGTCCCTAATCTCCATGTGTGCCACAGGAAGTTAAGTTCGGCCCTCAAACCGGCCTCAAACTTAACACACTTCCATATCTCATCGGGATTCCCTTGGAAAACCCGAGAGATTTGATCAACTCTTCAAACTTCGCGTGTCTGGGCGACAGACATTCCACCTTGGACCAACTGCATGAACTCAATGTCCTTGGCATTCCTTGACTTGGAAATACTTCTCATAGAAGTACGTCTTGAACAGCTTCCAATTGATGGCTGCGCCGTAGCTTCTAGTGTAACACCCTAATAATTAACCCAATACACCTAGGCAGTATTTGATTAATTACTAGACTTTACTCTTTGCTTCAGTTCCTTAATCATGCTTTGAAAATACTTAGTGAAATTACGAGCCATTTTTTTTTTAAACATAATTGAAAACGTGAGCCCGCTTAACGTGAATGATTTAGCAAAATTTAAAAGACACATAGGAATTTACAAACATCACATCATAATATATTGGCTCCATCATACAGCATCCATAATTACATATCATATAGATATTTTGCCTACCAACAGAATAAGACTAAGTGTAGGCAATCTAATAAAACATAAATAATATATGGATGGAAGGACATCCATTAATGGCACCTAGTAATAACACTCCAGGGATAGGGATAGATATCTGAAATATACGAGTGAAACTAGCAGGATTCAAGTTCAGCTACCTGAAGCCTCAATGTGATTCACGAACGCTTCCTTCTATTTCTGAAGACGAGATGGAAAGAAAAATAGAGGGAGTGAGAAACTTATAAAAAGAATCTCAGTAGGGTACTCACCTCATGATGCATTGTGTCATCATCATCGTCCCCAGGAACCTCGGGTTATTATGAAATAGTGAGCATGCTAAGATTGATTTATTAAGTTCGAAAATATACTTTACCGAGGTTCGTCCTTTTAATCATGCGTCTTATAATGCATCATAAACTTAGCATGTCATGTTTATAATGAACTTTTCCTTTCATATATAATAACATAGTTATGCATAAAATCACATCATATTCCTCATCATCATTTCATAATACTATGCATAGCAGAATATCATATTTCTCATCATCATCTCATAAATACTATGCATAGCAGAACATCATATTCACATAATGCATTTACTTAGTTTCTTAGGTGACTTAAAGTTACTTTCATCATCATTTTCCTGGGCCACCCTATACTCCACCCTTTTGGGAGTAATCTAGGTTATGAGCTCATACCTTGCTAGTCGTCACTAGCATATACTTATCCCTTTTGATAAGTAAAATTCTTCTACCCTTTTGAGAGAACGGACTAGGGGCAAGAATCACCTTTTCACCACCTATAGTTTGATGGGTCCAAAGGATCATTTTCAGGATCACCTTTTCACCACCTATAGTCTGATGGGTCCAAAGGATCATTTCCTCATATATTTTAAGTCACCTTTAAGTCTTTGCATGTTATATCATAATACAATTCTCAATTCATAATCATTTATAACATTTTCTCATTTATAGTCTTATTCTGGAATAATATATATACCAACTGTAATCATGCATCCAAGATTCCAGGAAAGAGAGGTGGGTCACAAATGGACACGCTTAAATACCAAGTCTTTCCTAGCCAGAACCTTTCCAAATTACACTTTTAGTAATATACTTTCTTCCAGCAACTAGGGTAAATTTTTAAATAACAAAGAATATTTCATTATTTCATGCATAAGCATTCTCATTGTTTGCAACAGCAACTATAACATGCAAGCCATGAAATCATTCAATGAAATCAAATACTTAATAAGCATCATCATAAATCCTTAAAAGCTGTCTTAAATAATTGAAACTCTAGAATCAGGTAACCTCAATTATCAAACTAATTAATTATGCATCTAAGGGATTAATTACCATCATTACCATTAATCATAAGCCTTAAGAACATTATTAAACCATATGAGGCGGCATAGGCAGTAAATCATATTTAAAGCTTTACTTGCTTTATGTAGCTAATTTCACTTCTAACATGCATAGAATTATTCCTTATCAATAAACATAATTATCACAACTTCAAACATATCAAATCATCATCATTTATTGGTACTAATCTCATATCAGAAGCCGAATCATGAACCTCATATAATTGTATAAAATCACATTTTAAGTGAACATAAAATGTTAGTTTCCCGTAGAATCCTTGCAAAGCTTTAAAACTCTTTTAGAAACTAATTCTTTTTGCTAAACTTGAAAGAATCTTCATAATTAAAATTCTCACTTAAGATAAAAGGAGCAAGTCTTGAGCTTAAGAGATTTATGTGATATCTTAGAATCATAAACATGCTATGCAACCTCATTTTAATCTTGTCATTATAAGGTGATAACTTGGAATTATAAACATGATATGCAAATCCATTTCTTTATCTTTAAGATTTAAGGTGATGACTTGAAAATTAAACATGATGCAAGAACTTGAAATATAAACATGATGCAAGAAACTGGAGGCGGTAGTCCGCATAGGACCAGTGGAGGGAGAAGAATCTTAAGAAACCGGAGCGCGGTAATCCGCACTGGACCGGTGAAGGGAGAATTATTATTACATCTTTTTAAGCTCCAATCTCAAGACTTCTTAAAGAATTAATTCTTTAACTCCAATAATCTTATTTCTTTGCTTGTGATACTTGGGCAAGTCTTTGAGCTCTAGGATCTTTAGGTGATGACATAAAAATAAACATGTCATGCGTTGATTCTTTTAGCCATTATAAAATAAAGTGAGAGCATAAAATAAATATGAGATGCAACTTCTTTATTATCTTTGAAGATTAAGTGACAACTTGAAACATAAACATGAAATGCAAGCTTGGAAATTTAAACATGAATATGCAAGTTCATTTATTCATTCTTGAGAATTTAGTGATGACATAGAAAGTAAACATGGTTATGCAAGGCATAAACTTAAACATGGATGCAAGTTCATTTTATTTCTTTACTAGAGCTCCTCCAAGACTTTAGAGAAATATAAATTCAACCCAATATATCTTAGCAAGACAAAGTGAAAAATACATCTTTCAAGTTCTAAACTCAAGATCATAAAAACATCATAAAAATATTATTCTTTAAAGTTTTGCATCAAGTGGAACTTTCAAGCTTTAGAGGCCTAACTTGTGATGGATTCACAACCCACCCTCAAGGTCCTCATCATCAAGCCATCATCTTAGTCCCACCTAGGCCATATGGCTGAATTGTTCAAAGAAAAAGGAAGAAGAAAACCAAATGGAAAAACTAGAGAAAATCCATGAAATCATCATTTTGAACCAAGAACAACACTTAGCAAAGCATAGAAATAAACTTAAAAACAACTCCCTACCTAATCTGATTTGAAGGAAAGGAAGAGAACTTGGTTTCCTTGAGTGAAATGAAAGAAAATATTCTTGAAAACTTGAAGAAAGAATTCAGCCAAGAGGAGGAGGAAATGAGAGCTTTTGGTGCTCCTAAAACTAGAATTTGTGTAAGTTATGAACTAAGCATCTAAACTATCTTCAAGCATGCCTATTTATAGAGATTTTGCAGCTCATAAATGGACAAAGGAAGGAAAGAAATCTGACCAAAAATTAGAGAAAAAAATAAGGAAGAAAAATCATTTTGTTTGGTGGCTTAAAACATGGAATCATGTTTCCATGTTTTCATGATTCTTTGTTTTCATTCTTTGGATTTTTGTGTAATAATTTTCTGACTTATTACTCAATAATTTCGTGCATTACAGCCTTGTGGAAGAGGATTTTGTGTGTTCCATGTATTTTTTAGGTGTAGGCAAGGTATTCATGCAATTTAGAGAATTTACGGTTAAGGGTTTAAGTGAATTACTAAGCAATTTGGGTGTTTTAAGCAATTTTAGGTTCTAATCAATCTAAATAAATAATTTTGACTCTAGATTAATAATTAGAATTTAATAAGCTTTAATTTGAGCCTAATATTGCTTAGGTTTCGTTAGACGAATCAAAAATCTCAAAATTTGTAAAACTCACAAAGACAGGGGCAAAACGGTCATTTTACTTAAAAATTGCCCGAGACCACCCGAGCTTAACCAATGGTTAATCATGGCTTAAAAACACCTTTTAACACATTTTAGTGAGGTTCGGGCTAAGTCGGCACGCAAATCGGAGTTAAAACGGCCGCAAGGGCGTTTTGGTCATTTCGCGTCGAAACTCAAAATTAGGATTCTTCTCCTCTATTAACACACATAACACAAACAATCCCTTATTAACATCAAAACATCCCCTTGAGGATGGGTGGGGCCCACGATCCTCATTTTCTGAGTAAAATAACCTCAGGGGCATTTTGGTCATTTTACACGTACAGAAAATTGGGGTTTGCAATACTTGCACGAATTGCTCCTAACTTCTCTTCTAACGTTATATTCCTTTATTAAGGATTGTTTGGTCTCAAATTTTATATAATATTTACCTACGGTAATTCGGTAATTCCTAATGACAGTAAAAATTACAGTAAAAATTGGGGCGTTACATTACTCCCCTCCTTAAAAAGAATTTCGCCCTCGAAATTCGTTACCTGAGAATAGCTCGGGGTATTGTGCTTGCATGTCTGATTCCAGCTCCCATGTAAATTCTTCGGTTTCACCTCGTCCCCATGCTACTTTGACTAGGGTACAGCCTTGTTTCTTAATTGCTTAACTTCTCGGTCAACGATTCTCGTGGGTGGTAAGTTAAACGTTAGGTCATCTCTTAATTGTACATGTTCTGGCTCTAGTACATGACTTGGGTCAGAATGATATTTCCTTAACTGGGAGACATGGAAAACATCATGAAGGTTGGAGACTCGGGGGTAGGGCTATACGGTAGGCTCCAGATCCTATTTTGCTAAGGATTTCAAACGGACCAAGAAATCTGGGCTCAATTTCTTTACTTTCATTGCTCGGCCTATGCCTGGTGGGGTGATTCTTAGGAACACATGGTCCCTTCTTGAAAATCTAGCGGTTTCGCCGCTTGTCCGCATAGTTTTTCTGTCGACTTTGAGCGGTGAGAATCTTATCCCTAATCTTCTTGATTTGTTCCGTCGTTTCCCTCACAATATCCGGTCCAAGTAGACTTTGCTCTCGGGCTCATACCAACATAGAGGTGATTGACACTTCCGTCCATAGAGGGCCTCGTATGGTGCCATACCGATACTTGCATGATAACTGTTGTTATATGCAAATTCAATAATGGTACTTATCCCAACTCCCTCTTTGATCTAAAACACATGCCCTCAACATGTCTTCCAAAGTTTGGATAGTTCTTTCAGATTGACCGTCCGTTTGGGGTGATAAGCCGTGCTAAGACACAGCTTTGAACCAAACGCCTTCTGAAAAGCTCCCCAAAATCGTGACGTGAATCGCGGATCCCGATCAGAGATTATCGTCGACGTCTCCATGTAATCTTACTATCTCCTGAATATATAATTGTGCTAACCTATCCAAGGAATAAGTCACCTTAATAGGTAAAAAGTGGGCTGACTTAGTCAACCGATCCACTATTACCCAAATGGCGTCATGATTCGCTTGGGTCCTCGGTAGTCCAGTTACAAAATCCATGGAGATACTATCCCACTTCCATTCGGGGATTGATAGGGGTTGCAACATTCCAGAGGGTCTTTGGTGCTCAATCTTCACCTTTTGACATACCAAGCATTTATTCACCCATGTGCACACATCCTTTTTCAATCCAGGCCACCAGAACATCTTCCTCAAATCTTGATACATCTTGGTGGCACCAGGATGGAGGGTGAAATGACTCTTATGGGCTTCCTCCAAAATATCCTTTCGGAGGTCACCACTAGCAGGTACACATATACGACCTTCAAACCTCCATAAACTATCATTCCCTTGGGTAAAACCTTTCAACTTATCAGCTCTTACCGCCTCTAAGGTCTCTTGAAATTCTGTATCTTTCCTTTGGGCTTGAGCAATTCTTTCCTTGAATTCACTCGTCACACTAAGGTGACAAGCTCTTATGCCCTTAGTGGTCAAGGTCATTCCTAGGTTTAGGTCTCTAAATTGCTCAATTAACTCAATCTCCTTCACCATCAAACGGGACACTTGTAAGGATTTCCTACTTAGGGCATCAGCTACAACATTAGCTTTACCTGGATGATAGTTTAACCCGAAATCATAATCTTTTAAAAACTCCATCCACCTTCTTTGCCTCATGTTTAGCTCTTTTTGATCAAAGAGATATTTCAAACTCTTGTGATCGAAAAACACCTCAAACCTCACTCCGTATAAATGGTGTCTCCAAATCTTTAGAGCAAACACGACAGCGGCTAACTCAAGGTCATGGGTGGGGTAATTTGCCTCATGTGGCTTGAGTTGCCTCGATGCATAGGCCACCACTTGCCTATCCTGCATCAGTACACAACCCAAACCCTTCCTCGAAGCATCACAGTACACTTCGAAAGGCACATTGGGGTCGGGTAACACTAAAACGGGGTTGAGGTTAGCTTGTGTTTCAGCTCTTGAAAGCTCTTTTCACACTCCGGGTCCATGAAAAAGGGGTGTTTTTCCTAGTTAGCTTAGTCAAAGGAAGGGAAATCTGGAAAATCCCTTGATAAACCGACGGTAATAACCAGCTAAACCTAAGAAGCTCCTTACTTCAGTTACCGTGGTTGGTCTTTCCAGTTTACAACCGTTTCCACCTTACTAGGATCTACAGCAATTCCTTTCTTAGATACTACATGCCCTAAAAATTTCACCTCATCCAACCAGAATTCACACTTAGAAAGCTTGGCATATAGTTTCTTTTCCTTCAGGATTTCCAGTACTATGGTTAGGTGGCGTTCATGCTCCTCGTGGGTCTTAGAGTAGATGAGAATGTCATCTATAAAGACAACCACAAACTGATCTAAATAGGGTCTAAAGATCCTATTCATGTAATCCATAAAAATTGCCGGAGCATTGGTTAATCCAAAGGACATTACTGCAAACTCAAAATGGCCGTATCGGGTGCGAAAGGCCGTTTTTGGTATATCTTCATCTCTCACCCTAATCTGGTGGTAACCTGACCTCAAATCAATCTTAGAAAACACGTTGCGCCTTTAAGCTGGTCCATCAAGTCATCTATCCTAGGCAAAGGGTATTTGTTCTTCACTGTCACTTTATTCAATTGCCTATAGTCAACACACATCCTCATACTCCCATCCTTTTTCTTCACAAACAACACAGGGGCTCCCCAAGGTGACGCACTAGGCCTAACAAACTTTTTCTCCAATAAATCTTCCAATTGAGCTTTTAACTCGGTCAACTCTAATGGGGACATCCTGTATGGGGCTATGGATATGGGACCTGCACAGGAAGCAATTCTATGGAAAACTCTATCTCTCTCTTGGGGGAAACTCTGGTATCTCATCTGGAAATACTTCGGGATAATTCCTTACTATTGGTATCTCATCGATACTTTGCTCAAAGTCTACATCACTAGCGGCTAGGAAAATATAACCTTTACTCTCACCCTTACCACAGTCCATTTCCAGGTTATGTAAAGACTTATGGGTTTCTTAGGTTAATGGGAACAGGAAGAAAAGTAATGGTTTTCTCATAGGTTTAACAGGACACGGTTGGCTTCAAGCCAATCCATGCCAAGAATCACATCTAAACCTTGCATGGGTAAGCAAATGAGATCTAAAACAAATGATCTATTCTCAATAACAAAATGGCAATCTAAACAACATTTACAAGTCCTAACGGGTTTTCCAGGAGGGTAGAAACAATAAGGTCAAAAGGAAGCTCAGTTATATGCAAGTTAAGGGTTTTAACACATGAGTGGGAGATAAAAGAATGGGAAGCGCCAGAATCATATAGTACAATTAAGTTTCTACCATACATATTACACTTACCTTCCACGAGATTTCGTGACTTTGTCGTTTCTTCAGCATTAACGGTGAATACCCTTCCTTGGTATTCCGGCTTGGGATTGGGGGTTGGCGGGTTCCTTTCTGTGCATTCTCGGAGTAATGACCTGGTTTTCCACACGGTAGCACACGTTTGTTCCGGCTCGACATGGCATGCTCCCATGATTCTTGCCGCACTTGGGACATTCCATGGATGGCACGGGTCGTGGAGGTGCTGCTGGACCCCTTTGTGGTGCTTTCCCCTTGTTGTTGTTATTGTTGTTGTTGTGATTGTTGTTGGGGTTGTTGTTGTAGCGGTTGCTGTTATAGCGGTTGTTGTTGTTGTTCGGCCTTCCTTGTTGAAAGTTCCTTTGTGGACCTTGGGGTCTCGATTGAGGTGGGAATGGAGGTCGATTTTGCCTCTTGAACTGTTGACCTTGAGGTGTCAGCTTTTTGATGATATTCTCAGACTTTGAAGTACCCAGCTTCTCTGCCCTTCTTCAATGATGCGGCATTTGTTGACTAAGGTAGAGAAATCCCTAATTTCCAAGTGCGCAACTCCACATTAAGTTCTGCCTTTAACCCTGACTCGTATTTAATGCATTTCCAATACTCATCAGGGTTACCTTGGTACATCCTTGAGAACTTAATGAGTTCCTCAAATCTGGCAGGATACTGAGCCACATTCATATTCCCCTGGACAAGTTGCATGAATTCAATGTCCTTAGCATTTCTAACCGACTCGGAAAGTACTTCTCGTAAAAATGGACCTTGAATAATTCCCAATCAATGTCCACTTCGGTTGCCTCCAGGAGTCTTCGAACACCTCCACCAGAAGCCGGCATCACCCTCAAGCATGTGGGTGGCAAAAGTGACCTTCGCTCCTCGGAACATGGAACTACAGCAAAGACCTTCTCAATATTCCGAATCCATTCATCTGCTACATTAGGATTCAGGGTCCCCTTGAAAACAGGTGGATTCGCCTTACGAAATTCCCCGAAACGAGCATGTTCGGGAATTTCATGTCCTTGATTTATATTAGCTTGACGATTCTGATCCATCCGTTCCATCATCATTCTCATGGTCCTTGCTACGTCGCGAAGTGCTTCAGCGGTCTCATTATCTTGGTTATTCTGCCGCGCTCCTAGTCTGTTGTCGTCGTGCCATTGGTCCCTATACACACAAAACAGCAACACTGAGGTGATCAGCCCAATATTCCATGCAAAGTGAGCAAGTTACCATGGCACTTTCAACATACAGTAGTCATGTATTTCTAATCCTCAAGCTCATCCTAATGATAAACATCTACACATGACATTACTAACGTATTATGCTTTAGAAGCATAGCCAGTCCAATCCTCAGGCTCGTGAGAACAAACTCTGATACCAAAATGTAACACCCTAATAATTAACCCAATACACCTAGGCAGTATTTGATTAATTACTAGACTTTACTCTTTGCTTCAGTTCCTTAATCATGCTTTGAAAATACTTAGTGAAATTACGAGCCATTTTTTTTTAAACATAATTGAAAACGTGAGCCGCGCTTAACGTGAATGATTTAGCAAAATTTAAAAGACACATAGGAATTTACAAACATCACATCATAATATATTGGCTCCATCATACAGCATCCATAATTACATATCATATAGATATTTTGCCTACCAACAGAATAAGACTAAGTGTAGGCAATCTAATAAAACATAAATAATATATGGATGGAAGGACATCCATTAATGGCACCTAGTAATAACACTCCAGGGATAGGGATAGATATCTGAAATATACGAGTGAAACTAGCAGGATTCAAGTTCAGCTACCCTGAAGCCTCAATGTGATTCACGAACGCTTCCTTCTATTTCTGAAGACGAGATGGAAAGAAAAATAGAGGGAGTGAGAAACTTATAAAAGAATCTCAGTAGGGTACTCACCTCATGATGCATTGTGTCATCATCATCGTCCCCAGGAACCTCGGGTTATTATGAAATAGTGAGCATGCTAAGATTGATTTATTAAGTTCGAAAATATACTTTACCGAGGTTCGTCGGTTTTAATCATGCGTCTTATAATGCATCATAAACTTAGCATGTCATGTTTATAATGAACTTTTCCTTTCATATATAATAACATAGTTATGCATAAAATCACATCATATTCCTCATCATCATTTCATAATACTATGCATAGCAGAATATCATATTTCTCATCATCATCTCATAAATACTATGCATAGCAGAACATCATATTCACATAATGCATTTACTTAGTTTCTTAGGTGACTTAAAGTTACTTTCATCATCATTTTCCTGGGCCACCCTATACTCCACCCTTTTGGGAGTAATCTAGGTTATGAGCTCATACCTTGCTAGTCGTCACTAGCATATACTTATCCCTTTTGATAAGTTAAAATTCTGTCTCTACCCTTTTGAGAGAACGGACTAGGGGCAAGAATCACCTTTTCACCGCCTATAGTTTGATGGGTCCAAAGGATCATTTTCAGGATCACCTTTTCACCACCTATAGTCTGATGGGTCCAAAGGATCATTTCCTCATATATTTTAAGTCACCTTTAAGTCTTTGCATGTTATATCATAATACAATTCTCAATTCATAATCATTTATAACATTTTCTCATTTATAGTCTTATTCTGGAATAATATATATACCAACTGTAATCATGCATCAGGAGATTCCAGGAAAGAGAGGTGGGTCACAATGGACACGCTTAAATACCAAGTCTTTCCTAGCCAGAACCTTTCCAAATTACACTTTTAGTAATATACTTTCTTCCAGCAACTAGGGTAAATTTTTAAATAACAAAGAATATTTCATTATTTCATGCATAAGCATTCTCATTGTTTGCAACAGCAACTATAACATGCAAGCCATGAAATCATTCAATGAAATCAAATACTTAATAAGCATCATCATAAATCCTTGAAAGGTCTTAAATAATTGAAACTCTAGAATCAGGTAACCTCAATTATCAAACTAATTAATTATGCATCTAAGGGATTAATTACCATCATTACCATTAATCATAAGCCTTAAGAACATTATTAAACCATATGAGGCATAGGCAGTAATCATATTTAAAGCTTTACTTGCTTTATGTAGCTAATTTCACTTCTAACATGCATAGAATTATTCCTTATCAATAAACATAATTAGCACAACTTCAAACATATCAAATCATCATCATTTATTGGTACTAATCTCATATCAGAAGCCGAATCATGAACCTCATATAATTGTATAAAATCACATTTTAAGTGAACATAAAATGTTAGTTTCCCGTAGAATCCTTGCAAAGCTTTAAAACTCTTTTAGAAACTAATTCTTTTTGCTAAACTTGAAAGAATCTTCATAATTAAAATTCTCACTTAAGATAAAAGGAGCAAGTCTTGAGCTTAAGAGATTTATGTGATATCTTAGAATCATAAACATGCTATGCAACCTCATTTTAATCTTGTCATTATAAGGTGATAACTTGGAATTATAAACATGATATGCAAATCCATTTCTTTATCTTTAAGATTTAAGGTGATGACTTGAAAATTAAACATGATGCAAGAGCTTGAAATATAAACATGATGCAAGAAACTGAAGCGTAGTCCGGGACCAGTGGAGGGAGAAAAGAATCTTAAGAAACGGAGCGGCGGTAATCCGCACTGGACCGGTGAAGGGAGAAGAGAATTATTATTACATCTTTTTAAGCTCCAATCTCAAGACTTCTTAAAGAATTAATTCTTTAACTCCAATAATCTTATTTCTTTGCTTGTGATACTTGGGCAAGTCTTTGAGCTCTAGGATCTTTAGGTGATGACATAAAAATAAACATGTCATGCGTTGATTCTTTTAGCCATTATAAAATAAAGTGAGAGCATAAAATAAATATGAGATGCATCCTCTTTATTATCTTTGAAGATTAAGTGACAACTTGAAACATAAACATGAAATGCAAGCTTGGAAATTTAAACATGAATATGCAAGTTCATTTATTCATTCTTGAGAATTTAGTGATGACATAGAAAGTAAACATGGTTATGCAAGGCATAAACTTAAACATGGATGCAAGTTCATTTTATTTCTTTACTAGAGCTCCTCCAAGACTTTAGAGAAATATAAATTCAACCCAATATATCTTAGCAAGACAAAGTGAAAAATACATCTTTCAAGTTCTAAACTCAAGATCATAAAAACATCATAAAAATATTATTCTTTAAAGTTTTGCATCAAGTGGAACTTTCAAGCTTTAGAGGCCTAACTTGTGATGGATTCACAACCCACCCTCAAGGTCCTCATCATCAAGCCATCATCTTAGTCCCACCTAGGCCATATGGCTGAATTGTTCAAAGAAAAAGGAAGAAGAAAACCAAATGGAAAAACTAGAGAAAATCCATGAAATCATCATTTTGAACCAAGAACAACACTTAGCAAAGCATAGAAATAAACTTAAAAACAACTCCCTACCTAATCTGATTTGAAGGAAAGGAAGAGAACTTGGTTTCCTTGAGTGAAATGAAAGAAAATATTCTTGAAAACTTGAAGAAAGAATTCAGCCAAGAGGAGGAGGAAATGAGAGCTTTTGGTGCTCCTAAAACTAGAATTTGTGTAAGTTATGAACTAAGCATCTAAACTATCTTCAAGCATGCCTATTTATAGAGATTTTGCAGCTCATAAATGGACAAAGGAAGGAAAGAAATCTGACCAAAAATTAGAGAAAAAAAATAAAGAAAAATCATTTTGTTTGGTGGCTTAAAACATGGAATCATGTTTCCATGTTTTCATGATTCTTTGTTTTCATTCTTTGGATTTTTGTGTAATAATTTTCTGACTTATTACTCAATAATTTCGTGCATTACAGCCTTGTGGAAGAGGATTTTGTGTGTTCCATGTATTTTTTAGGTGTAGGCAAGGTATTCATGCAATTTAGAGAATTTACGGTTAAGGGTTTAAGTGAATTACTAAGCAATTTGGGTGTTTTAAGCAATTTTAGGTTCTAATCAATCTAAATAAATAATTTTGACTCTAGATTAATAATTAGAATTTAATAAGCTTTAATTTGAGCCTAATATTGCTTAGGTTTCGTTAGACGAATCAAAAATCTCAAAATTTGTAAAACTCACAAAGAGGGGGCAAAACGGTCATTTTACTTAAAAATTGCCCGAGACCACCCGAGCTTAACCAATGGTTAATCATGGCTTAAAAACACCTTTTAACACATTTTAGTGAGGTTCGGGCTAGTCGGCACGCAAATCGGTTAAAACGGCATGGGCGTTTTGGTCATTTGCGCGTCGAACTCAAAATTAGGATTCTTCTCCTCTATTAACACACATAACACAAACAATCCCTTATTAACATCAAAACATCCCCTTGAGGATGGGTGGGGCCCACGATCCTCATTTTCTGAGTAAAATAACCTCAGGGCATTTTGGTCATTTTACACGTACAGAAAATTGGGGTTTGCAATACTTGCACGAATTGCTCCTAACTTCTCTTCTAACGTTATATTCCTTTATTAAGGATTGTTTGGTCTCAAATTTTATATAATATTTACCTACGTAATTCGGTAATTCCTAATGACAGTAAAAATTACAATAAAAATTGGGGCGTTACATCTAGCAGCCTTCGGGTGCCGGTCCACCAAAACTCGTCGGCTTCCATCATGTAGGCAGCAAAGGTAACCTTCTCTCCGAGCAAGCAACAACCGAATAGATCTTTTCCATGTTCTTGATCCACTCATCAGCCTTGTCGGGGTTCAAAGCTCCACGGAAGGTTGGGGGATTGGCCTTGCGGAACTCCCCAAACGGGCTTGTTCCACGGCCTCAGCGGGGGGACCTTAGCGTCCCTTGGTTGATTCATGAGGTCGAACATGCGTTCCATCGCCTTAGCCATTTCGCGTAGACTCAGTCTCATTTCCTTGTTCACCTGACGTTTGCATTCCTATTTCTGCTCCGGGTGCCATTGGTCCCTAAGCACACAAGTTAACAAATACCGAGGTGATTAGGTTCAATATTCCAAGCTAAATGAGCTAGTTACCATGGCACAGACAGCAGACAAGGTCATGAATGCCTATCCTATAGCTTATCTCTAATAGCTAAGCATTACACATGACATACTACCGCAACATGCTTTTAAAGCATGGTCAGTCCAATCCTCAGGCTCCATGAGAATGAAACTCTAATACCATAATGTAACACCCTAATATTTAACCCAATACGCCTAGGACGTACTTAGATTAATTATTAGTCATTACTTCCTTTAAAACCTCTTTTAGAAATTAACTTAGCGGAAAAATAGGTAAAAATTTTTTTGAAATGATTTATATAAAACAAAGTGCGAGCCTTGCGCGTGACATATAACGACGTGAAGCGGAAGAATACATAAAACATACAGGACATAAACATTAAAGAACACATCCATCATAAACATCATTCCTCATCACATTAGATAATATAGTTTAGTACATCATAACAGAAATATAACAGAAGCATAAAGTCTTACCCATACTAGTGGGAGAGCTTGTAATACAATGATATCAAAAGATGACAAATACATGAAACAATCCCCAAAAGATAAATACCCAACTAAGACTCTCCTTCCTCGAGCCATGGATGATGCTCCTACCCATCCCTCGGTGGTATATATCCAATGAACTGTGCAAGCTCCTTGGATGCGTGAAGGCGGAAGGATGGGCGAGCCCGCACGATGAGGGCGCATCTCCGCGTCGTGCTAACCTCCGTGCGTCACCGCTTCCTCGCTACCCATCCCGATATCCATGGGTACGGAGGGGGAAAACCCTCGAGAAAGGATGAGAAGGAGGATCCTCTGATGGGTGGGTCTCGATGTCTCGGGCAAGGCACGTACTAGGGGTAGCCTTGCACCGGAGAGTGCCGAACGGGCGTGACGGTTCTACTCGTTAAGGGGTCGCGTCCTCTCAAAGATCATATTGTCGCCAAAAGGGGAGGTCGAGTGAATCTGAAGCTGGAGACTGGAAAGGCAAATGGGCGTCCCATGTATGCAAAAATGCGAATGGCACAACGACCCTCGAAGTGGTAGGACTGATGATAGGGATCGTAGTGCAGCTCCACACGGGTGTATCAATAAAAATCACGACGACGCCATCGATGTTGAAGACGTAACGGAAAGGAAGGAGAGAGGGTGAGAATCTTGCTAAAGAATCTCAGTAGGGAAATCCTCTATCCTAGTGTCATCGTTTACGTCCCAGGAACCTTGGGTTTATTATGAAAAGGTTAAGCATGCATAGGTTCATTATGAGGTTTTCGCAAAGGTATTTATCCAAGGTCCATATCTTTTATAAGGATTCTTAATGCGTGTATGCAGCATAATATTTCATGGATGCATGGAAGTACTTTAGGTAAATCAAACAATTATCAATCAACATATAAGTGGCATATTACTTTTCTCTTGAACATCTTTTCTTTTCTCATACTTGTGACACCAATCATAATAGTAACCGCACCCTTAAACTAGGCTATGAGCTCATACCTTAACTAGTCGTCACTAGTTCTTACTTATCTCTTGATAAGCGAATCATAGACATAATCATCATAATCCCGACTCCCAGAGTACGGGTAGGGGCCTAAGGATCACCCATCACGGGACTTTTTCCTTCTTCGAAACGCATCGACTGGTTAAGACAGCGACTTTGTCCGCTTTGGCAGGCTAATGTCTATGCCCTCACGATTTTACCTTCTCAGGAAGGAGAAGTACGTCTCGTGTGTTACCTTAAACATCATATACTTTCATTCTTCGAAACGCATCGATTGGTTAAGACCAACGACTTTGCTCGGTATCTGGCTCGACGTTCATACCCCCTACGGGTTTACTTTCTCCTCAGAAGGGAGAAATGCATCTCGGCATATAACTTTAAACTTCATATTTCTCAAAAACTTTCTTTTGTTCCTCAAATTTGATGGAAATTCGCAGGCTGACCCACCACGAATTTCCTCAAATTTGAGTCTTGCCACATAACTTACATAATGCATGTTATCTCACATAACTCCTAAACCAATCATGAGGGATTCCTACACATATTCACTAATTATAAACCACTTTTCCTCAAATTAATTATGCTAGAACAGAATTGCATTTTTCCAATTCTAAGTGTTCTAGAATTCTTATTTTAAGTCCTTTCTAGTTACTTATTTTTTTCCTAACTTCTAAAACGTTCCTTACTTCACTCAAGCATAAATGTACACATTTTATCACCTTAAAATAGTTTGTACAGTAGCCAATCAGGGAGGTACAGAACCGAAATGAAACAATCATAAAATCACATAAAATCATGATTTAAAAGCACATAAGTTACTAGTTTTCTCTTGGAATGGTTTTTAAGAACTCAAATCTCTTTTAGAACTCAATTTATCTCATTAAAATCATGTAATTATACATGAGGCAGTAGCTAAATTAATTTGCTCATAAAATAGATTTAAAACATATAATCTCATTCATAATGTTCCTTAGGTACTCCTAAGCTTAGAAAAATTCCAAAACATGGCTATGGGCACTTGTGATTAGATGAACTCACACCAAGCCCATCATCATCACCACAAGGCCGAAATGGCTTCATAAAAAAAACCAACGTTTTCTTAAAACTTTACATTGGATACTTGGGCATGTCTTTGAGCTCTAGACCATTTAGGTGGTGACATAAATTTAAAAATGCTATGCAACTCATTTTACTCTTCTTTTAGAAAATAAAGTGAGAGCATAAAATAAATATGAGGTGCACTCATTTATTATCTTTAGAGTTTAAGTGATGGCGTAAAATATAAACATGATAGACAAGAAAGTAAACATGAAATGCAAGGTTCAATTCTTTATTTTAGTGCTCTAGGCCTCTTGGGGTGTTTACCCCAAATCAACAATCAACTTTAAGGTTGAAATAGGTAGGCTTTGAGATTTATTAAGTGATGATGCACATTCTTGTTTTAATCTTTAAGTTGCTTAGTGATAGCTTGAAAATAAACATGCTATGCAAAGCATAAAAGTAAACATGAATGCAACTCCTTTTTAATCTTAACTAGAGCTCTTACAAGACTTTAAAGGAACATAAAACCTCAACTCATTGTG
>JAMLFY010000865.1:0-21977 GCA_030441495.1 Dalbergia oliveri
CCATGTCTATACATATAATAAAACAATGTTGTATGCACTATTCATAGCACTGTTTATCCGGGTGTACCTTTATTTTTTATCCTTATTTTTAAAAGTTGGCCGCTTAAGGGACATCTTTTAATTTTCATTTTTTTAGAATTTTCAATATTTTTTTCACAAAATCTAGAAAATTAAAAAACTGAAAATGAAAAGTGAAAACTCAAACTAAATAGGCCCTAACTAATGCGTGCTAATCGTTCCTTTCTCTATACTATTTACTATTTATAGACATAATGTAATAATATATAATAGCCAATATAAATAGATAATAATATAAAAAATATATATAATTAACAATAATTAATTATTAAAATAAGTAATTATAATAAATAATAGTAACTAATAATAAATAATAATATATTAGTATACTACAATTATGTATAATAAATCGAAAAGTACTAGAAGTTATTGTTATATATCAATATCTTAATTATCATAATTTTAAACTTTATACATAAATGGTTGTTAAAACTATTACTTTATATGTTTTATTTTAAAATTTATTGTCACAACGTTCCCAAGAGTGCCGTAACGTACAATGACAACAAAAAAAATTTAAATCGCCACCAATTTTAATTATGGTTAAAATTGAAAAACCCTTGTTGATTTGATAAAACTAGTATTTTGAAAAAATTTCAGTTCAGAAGCTTATTATGATTAGAAAATGATGGAAGTTTAATTTCACTGCACACATAATACAACCATATTTGTTATCCTAAAACTTATTATGCAAAATAATTTATAACTTTAAAAATATTTATCTGTTTATGTTTTATTTGATTGGACCAGAAAAGAGAAAAAGGAACCGAAAGATAAATAACATGGTTATTTATTGTGTGGGAGGATAAGAAAAAAAGACAAAAGATTAAAACTAAGAAGCAGAGATCACTTTTGCGTCAGTAGTTTCATCTTAATTATATATTATTTATGACGTAGAAAGAAATGTTTGAGATGTCATTTTTATTTCAAGTATCAAATATAATATAACGTTTTCAATTTATATTTTCTAAAACAATTGATGTCAAGCTAAGGAAAAACTTTGTAATTTGCACAATAGTTTCAGCATAATTTGCGCTTGTCTGTGTGAACCGTGAACGTTGAACTTTGAAGGGCGAGGGAGCTTTGAAGACGTTATCCGTGTATGGTGCTGCCTTCGGGCCTTGAGCCCAATGCCGTCAAACGTTTGTTAGGATATATATATTTTACTTTCTTTGATAACTTACACAAGGGCCCATCTCAATTAAATTGGCTCCGAATTCTTGCAGATTTAATTTGTATTTGCTTCTTTGTGACGCTTTTAAGTTGACCGGGCAAATAATAGTAAATATCTAATGGATTTAATTTATAAATATGCGGTGTGTAGAAATTTTTTTTATGGAGACATATTCTATGCACTTTAAAGGTTTTTATACTACTATTTAATTATATATTGATAAATAGATAAATATAGTTAAATCTCACTTTTACTATTTAAAAAAGATACACTACAAAAAAACTAGGCCAAAAAATGCTTTTTTAACTGTGCTTGTCCAGGCGTGCCTAAATATCCGTAATTATAATATTATGTTCATTCACTCTATCCTATTTTTCACCCCTCACTCTATAATTTCACTAGTTTATGATTTCACCATTCTCTTTGTGCCTTTCCTCTTCTCTTCCTTCACCACCTTTTTGCTTTGTGGTAACTGCTCTTTGCCATCGATCTTTGCTGCCATCTTTACCGATCATCTCCACCGCTACCATACATCGCCACCATGCTACCAATAATCGTCATCGCGTCGCATTAATCTTCGTTGTTGTCGTCACCGTCATTTTTTGCCTCCGCACGGTTAATGGAAAGTCACAATCTCTAGATTCATCAAATGATTGGATTGGATTGGATTGGATAACCATGTGAGTACATCAAAACTAAATTCATTGTATATTGCCATACATTATCAAAAGAATTAGATTTAACCGCCTACTATCTTAAAAATCTTATAACTATAAACTTATAATTGAATGACACTAAAAAATAAATACATTAAAAGACTTATAACTTAGTCAAATAACTTGGAATTCAATTAACACTAAATATTTATTTTTTCAGAGACTCAATAAGTATTTTTGATACACGGTGTCCCAAGGTGTCCCAAACAAAATTCCACGGATAAAATTTAAAAGCAAAACGTTCTACAACGAACATAATGCCCAAGTGCTTCCATCGGATGGAAATAGTTTTTGTTACACTCAATGCTCAATTTCACATCCGTTTCATTTCACCATATTTTTAAAGAAAATTATATCTCAATAGTCAATGCCTTAAAACAACATTACAAAATAAAATGTGTTGTCATCAAATGTCCTTGTATTACTTATTGAAAATAAAGTTCTTTAAACCATTAGATAAATTAACAAAATTAAAAATTTACTTTCTATTTTTTTTTCACTACAAGAAAATTATCATATAGTCACGGTTATTTTTAGCGACACATACACAAATTGTAGGTATATGTAGCATATAGCCACAAATATATGGTATTGTCAGTATAAGTTTTAGGAACAGATATCAATACCATGGGTATTGTATATGTATACCTATACTTATATTTTACCATTGTCATTATAAATTTTTTTTGTTGATAAAAGTAGCCTATACCTACATTCATATTTTACTTAACCGTGCATATAAAGTATGTATACCCACACTTATATTTTATCATCACCATAAAACTTTTTCACCATAGGGTATAGAAGATATATACCTATGCTCATATTCTATTATCACCATGAGAATGGAAATGAATGAGAGTTTGTGTTTGACTTCATTGATCTTTGAGAGTTTGTGTATCCAATTTTTCTTATCTTCATTTTCTTTCTATTTAACGACATCTTTTGGTTTTGGAATATAGTTGACTCATTGAAGTAACTGTTGCTGTTGATTTCAATTAGGGATTTAATTTTGTGAGGAAGCAAGGTTTAGAAGAGTTTAGAAGAGTAGTGACTAAGTTTTAATTCTTCTTTAAGGTATTGTTCTGCTATCTGCTATCTCAAATTCAAAGTCGTTAAATCATGCTATCTCTCATTTTACCCCTGTACATGCATTGTTTATCACATCCAACTGTTAGTGATAAAAGTATTCTTTCACCAAAAAATTTAGTTCTTATCTTCTTACACGTTCGAACCACTCATGTAATGGTCATGGGTAAGCCATTTTTCTTTATCCCAGGCATTATACCCTGTTGCAGTTGGCCTTATACGAAAGTGTCTAACACTCTTTACATGCAATCGGTGCTCTAAATTGCGGTTGCGATCGTCGTTGCGATTGTGGTCGCTGCCATTGTCGGTATTGCGGCTCCTGTGATGCGGATTGCGACCATTGGTATCAATTATTTTGTTTTTTCACAAAATGCAAAATAAATAGAAGTACAATAATTGTAGAACCAAAATAACAAGTCTTCAACATATTTGATAAAAATTTAACATAAGATAATTAAATTTAACACAAGATTTTAATATGTAATACTATTAATAATTGACTAAAAATGTATAATGAACTGAAAAATACAATATAAATAAAATTTGAATATTCAATTATACTTTTTTAGATAAATATTACATATTTGATTATTTGTTCTTAAATATTTATTGCTTCAAAATTTAGAAGATAATCTTATTATATATACATTTTACCTAATTTCGTTTAAAAAAATCACATAACAACCCCAAAATATTACAATTCAGGAACCCACTTTTAGGAAAAACAAAAAGCCCGTCCAAGGCCCATCAATGCATCAGCCCAATCGTCCTATACCCATCCAAAATTAAAAACAAAAGAAAAAAAATCCCAAATTCCCAACCAATATCATGACAACACTCTCCCTCCCCACCTACCCCTCACTTTCTACACACTTCCTCCCCTTCTTCCTCACCTTTGCTAAGGCCCGTTAGAACCACCTCCCAAAATCCCAACTTCTCATCTTGATTTTTTTTTTAAACTCTTGCCTGAATCTTTAATTCTTAGTACAATCCCACAATATTTCACCTTTCTTTTTTTTCTCCATTTCTCTCCATCTCTAAACTTCTCTCAAACCTACCCTCACCTTCCCTTTTGCTTCTCCTCTCTGCTTGACCTTTACCAGGGCCACTCCATCCAACCTCCAATCCATCCCACATGATATTAAAGTTGTGCATGAATGAAAATTGAAGAACAAGATGGGTCCTTGATTTTTAGGTAGATTGCGTTCGAATGCGGTGGTGGGTCCTTGATTTTCAGGTGGTTGCATTCGGTTGCGCGCAATGCCGTTATGTTGCGGCTTGCAACATTGTTATATTGCGGTTTTCTTTGTGATTTCAATGCACACCGCAATTGTGTGATGCGGTTACGGTGCACAATGGCAATATTGCAGCCACATTACCTACTGTGGACCGCAATTTGAGTTCCTGCATGCAATTAGGTGTTCCTTTTCTCTATTCGGTACTCACTTTCCACTTTATATATATATATATATATATATATATATATATATATATATATATATATATATATATATATGTTTATGAGGTAAATTTGTGCCTGACAAAGATATTGATAATTAAACTGAGGGAATAAATTAAGGAGAAAGGTATCTAATGATTGCTATTGGCTATATGCTGAAAATATGCCATGATGTGTCTTCATGCCAGCCTTGGTTTCATTGGATGGAAAACAAAAGAGAAATAAATGGAAAAAGAGAAAACAAATAAACATTATAAACTAGATCCCAACCTGTGGCTAAACTAGATCACAAGCTGGTACTACACTACTACTGTTTATTATAAGTTTACATGCAAGGGAGATCACTACAGTTCCTAGTCCTAGCTAAAGTAATGCAAACACTTGCGAAACCAACAAACAATAACAAATTACAATGAAACAATGAATGATCTTGATGGCCCAGAAAATCTTTGCTGATGTCAATCTTATTCATAGCTACTCATATAGATCCCACTTCCACACATATATATAAACCTGCAACAGAATGAAAAGGATGCATGAATGCATTCAGAGAACGTGAGTCTAACAAGTAGAAAGTAATGGAATTTGTATCAGACGAGGTAAATATTGTATCAGAGATTCAGTCGTTATATATACAAGTATATATCGAGAGAATAATTAAGGGAAGAAGAGCCGAGAGAGATGGAGACTGAAGTTGAATCTGGAAGCTTATAACTCTGTACAGTACGTGTGTCTGTCTTATATATATAAATCAATAGCTAAACTTGCACGTTTGATGTGATTACAGCAGACTAATTCTAACTCATTAACATAATAACAGAAGATCATAACTATATTATTGACTAATCTGAAACTAACTAACTCATATAAATATATAGAAAGCCAACTCCTATTATAGAAAGTAATTTAACAGAACTTTATGGGTACAACATCTGCATGCAGTGCAAGAAAGTGGTGTTGTGGAGTTTGCTTCTGATTTACATTACCTGTTTCTTGCCATTTTTGGGGGTCACGTTTTGGAGGTAGCGCATGCTCTTACCCGTTATAGTCGCCCAGATGCTTGTAGATATCTGAAGGCTTTTTGTTGCCATTTTTTGGGTCACGTTTTGGAGGTGGCGCAGAATTGTTCTCGTTATAGTCGCCCAGATCCTTGTAGACATCTGAAGGGTTTTTCATGCCATTTTTTGGGTCACGTTTCGGAGGTGGCGCAGACTTTTTCTTGTTATAGTCGCCCAGATTCTTGTAGATATCTTGACCTTGGCTGTTAGACATGGGGATCGATCGATGTGTAAAGCGATGCAGCAATTAATAATATTGTGATCAATGAGTACTATTTGAACTACACTCTTGTTTTGATGCACTTTGGAAATCCATGCTTATGCATGTTCTATATATAGCACCCAGAGATGGTAGCTGTTGTTACTTGGTGCATGCATGCATGCGAGGGAAGTGCCATGTAATTCAACGTAAATTATGTCACATGTATACGCTACGCGTATTATCCTGTAAACTTTCTATGAATTTAACTCTGAAATCATTTATTTGAGACTATTAGGTAACGACAATTTGATTGTTTTTTGGGTGAACCAGGGGTCAAAATTTGTTGGCAAGAGGAAGGAGTTCATTTTTGTTTAGGGCAACAGGAAAGGAAACTTTCATGTAAAAGATGCATGGAAGAGACACGTATACGATTACATGCGCGGCGGGTTAGGACGTTTATTATTCATAAGGTTGTGTAGTAACCGACGTACGTTATCTGTAATTAATCTTTCATAGATTTGAACGTTCCTAAATGTGTCATCGTTTTTCGTTGGACATTGCATAGAAAGATTTGAGGAAATTTTGCTACGTGGTCCATGCGGTAGCTGTATGCTATATATTTGATTGACCCACAAAAGAGGACATGAACCGAAAGAGAAATAACATGGCTATTTCATTGTGTGGGAAGATAAGAAAAAATAGACAAAATATTAAAACTGGGAAGCAGAGATCAATTCAGTAGTTGCATCCTAATTATTTATTTGTGACATAGAAAGAAATTCTGAGATGTTATTTTTATTTCAAACATCGAATATAATATAATGTTTTCAATTATATTTTAAAAACAATTGATGTCAAGCTAAGTAACTTGACAGAAAGAAAGAAAAACTTTGTAATTTGTACAATGGTTTCAGTATAATTTGCGCGAAAGAGGAAAGGCAAGCCATGTATGTGTGAACTGTGAACTTTGAACTTTGAATAGCGAACGAGTTTTGAAGATGATATCCGTGTATACTGTACAGCGTTAAATTGGGAGTTGGAAATGAATTCCAAGATGGATTATATGTACTTTCTTTGATCCTTCTGTTACAACTTACAAGAGGCCATAGCAATTAAATTGGCTCTGAATTCTTACAGCTTTATGTTTGCTTCTTGCAGCGCTTTTAATTTGACCGGGTAAAAATAGTACTAGTATCGGTCAGATTTAAGAGATATCATACATGCATAGTATTATAGGATAACAAACTTACACTAGCAAAAGATAAAATAAGAAAATGAATTTAATAATATTAATATATTAAAATAAGGAAGAAAAATAATGGTGATATAAGTTTATTGTAAAATTTTATAGTGCAACAAATATTTTTCCAGATTTAATTTAAATATGCCATGTGCAGAACAAATGAAAAGTAAAATAAATGAGATAATTTAATTAGATGATAGTATCAATAAAGTAAAATTAAATTCACTATGTATTGTCATATATCAATAAAAGAGTTAGATTCAACTATTTACTATCTTGGAAGTGTTCAAAATATAGACTTAAAATTAAATGATAGTGTAAACTTAATTCATTAAAACTAAATTCATATTTAATCCATTCAGATTATTCTATTTTTTTTAAGTAAAATCTTAGGTTAAGAACAAACTAAAATTTAATTTTAATATACTAACAGTATAAAAATTATATTCAATTTTATGTTTTTAAATAAGTAAATATAATAAAATTTCTCTGCCTGACATCCATACTTCTTGTAAAATCAAGCAAAAAAGGGATTTGATTAGATAATTATATAAAAACTTGCCATATTATCAATTGCTCAAAATTAATCTCACCAAATTAATATTGACAGAGTCTTATCTTTATACCTTAGTCAAATAACTTAGCATTCAATTAACTCTAAATATTTATGTTTCATTTGACCGATTAAGTTTTTTATTTTTGATACACCGTGTCTAAAAAAAAATTGCCAGATACACGGACATAAGAAAGAGATATTTTAACACCTAAAAAATATGGATTTAAAGTATATTTATGAGTTTGAGTTTTGGAGGGGAATAAAGAGAGAGAAAAATTTATAATATAATTTTACACTATAAATTATTTCTTCTCTTTCTTCCATTTCAAAATTAAAACTTACAAACGTATTCTTAGATACTAACAGAGAAAAGTGAAAAGAATTACATGCATAGAAGATAAAAAGGGGCATTAAAATGATAATGCTTGCACGACAATTCAACCTAAAAACAGTTCTGACAATGAGTACAATGCCCAGGTGCTCTTCCATGGGAATGGAAAACAAAAATCATATTTTAACGTCTAAGTGTATATGCCTAAATGAAACACCTACTCTATTATCATTATATATGACAGTGGTCTCTATTATTTTCACCTATTTATCATATCTAATAGTGATGAAGTGGATGTCTCATTTATATACCCAATCTTAGATGCTGGAATATCATAACTCAAATGGAAAATAACTTTTTTAACACTCAATGCTCAATTTCACATCCATTTCATTTTACCATTTTTGTAAAGAAAATTAAATCAATACCTTAAAACAACATTAAAAAACAAAGAATCTTGCCATCAAACGCCTCCATATTACTTATTGAAAATGAAAATTACTAAACGAAAATAAAATTCTTTAAACCATTAGATAAATTAACCAAATTAAAAGTATACTTTCTGTTGTTTTTGTAATTTATTTCTTAAACTATCTTGACGATACTCGTTAATAAAATTCCACAGCAAAAATAATTTTAAATGTTTTTAAAAGATACTTATAAAAAAAATAATTTTACGGTACTTGTTAGTGAAATTCAAAATCACAAAAAATCTTAAAGATGCCTAATAAAAATTCAAAGGCAAAATCCTCAAAATACTTGTTAAAAAAAAATTCATAACCGATTCAAGGATTTAGTGATTTACTTGTTAGAAATGTTCCAAATTGACACCAATCAAATCCCGTTGTATCCCTTGTTCATGCAGCTGCTGCTTAGTTCAATGGAGATGCAAAGCTTCAAAGGAAAGACCTTTGAAAGGTTTCACTAGAAACAATAAACCCAGATCACATAGCAACATTTTGAACCAAACCCATTTAACATTGTCAAAAAAGAAACATATCCATTGTCAAGTTTAAAACCATATGCTCACTCTATGACAATACTTCAGACAAAAATGGGAAAAGCATGCTTCTTTTTTTTTTTGTCTAGAGAAAAGCAAAGCCTCTCAACCACAGCAGTCATTTACTGAAAAATAGTGGAACTAAAATGTGCTAAAGTATCTGGATTAAGATTTGCGTTGTTGGAGGAGTAGATGTAACATGAAGCCTTTTTGTTTGTGTCTCTTATTTGGATTTGGAATCTTGACTTTTCCTATCAAGACGTTGAATAGTGTGGGGATTTGGTTCTCTCGGGTGAAGCTTTGAGATTGGTGAAGTCATCGAAGAGGATAAAGGTGGATGAAGTTGAAATGGAAAATTAGAAAATTGAAGAAGGTTAATTTGGTTATTTTATTATAATTTTGAGTGGATCATCACATGATCTAGAAGAGAGGTCAAACCATGTTAACACGATCCTCGATTCTCATGTCTATTAAATGAAAATTTGAAAATGATTTCTATCATTTACTCCACTCAATAGTATGCAAGATCTAAGTAAATTACAGCTCCTTCCCTTGAAGTCAGCTGATATTATACTTACCCCTCATTGTTTTGAAAATTATAGTTACATCCTTTAAAAGAAATAATGTTAATTTTTGTTAATATTATTTATAAAATTCGTAAACTATCCCTAATCATAAGGTGACTTGCCATCATAATTCATCTGGTGTTTGGTTGCCCACAAAATTTCATTTTCCATTTTTGCTTTGCTTTCAAATTCAAAGTAATCAGATTATTAACCTTGGTGCTAGGTTAATAATGAGCCTAAGTATTTGAGGCTCTTTGTCATTTGCTTCCTGAACTTTCCTTGAGGCTCGATCCTTCTACCGTTTTCATGCTTGGGTTGCATGGATCAGGGTTGAAATCGAAAGAAAGAAAAAATCAGAAGTTAAAAGCTTTATTGCTGTAGTTGTTGTTGTGAATTCGATTTTGATCAGCATTCTAGGGTTTTCTATCGAGGTGCATTTGATTAATTATGAAGGGGGAAGATTTGCAGGTTGGAGAGGAGTGAGGAGGGGGGAAGATTAAGAATAAGAGAGTAGGTAAGCTTATTTGGGAAGGGTTGTTAGTGATGGGGCTTAAATGGGAGAGTAGGATCGAGAAGCTTCGTAACTCCTATGGAGGGTTAGTATATTGATTGATTTTGGAATGGTGATTTAATTTTGATATGTGAATTGGAGAGAAATCAGGGCTTGGTCCTTGCATCATATTGTTTGGCACTTGGGAAGTTGGCAATGGGTGGGAAGTGGGTAATTTTTTATTTCTATCGATGGAAGTGATTTGGTGGTGGTGATGGGAATGACAATTAAATAGAACTATAGAAGATTTTTATGGGTATAAAAGTAATTTGCATATTTTTTATTTTTTAAATAAAAAATTAAATGTAATCTATAGTCTCCATATTATAAGGAAAGTTAGTGTAGTGTCACATAAAATATCAAGGGAAGTGGATGAAATTTTAAAAACAATGAGGAAGTAAATATAATATCAACTTATCTCAATGGAGATGGTTGTAATTCTCCCTCTTTTTTGTCCAAATTATGAAGGAACTTGTTGTCTTCTTTTTGAACTAACGGATAATGTTTTGTAAAAATGTTTCCTCAGGCTTGGTATTTTAATTTTTTCTTTTGTTTTATTGGGTATAAAAAAAATAACATTTATTTTTGGTGCACACAAAATATCATATTAACTCCATTGATTATTTTTATATGGCTAAGTGCTTGTTTCGATAATATATTTTGTAGAATGAGAAAGAGAAATTCGCCTAAAGGAAGAATTTTTTTTTTACTTCATCCAATTGTATTTTTGGAACCAAAACAAACACAACTTAAGTTGTGATTAGAATCCGATGTAAGCACAATATACTAATGTATGTTTTGTGTAACACCCTCCCAAGAACAACATTATCCTTAAACCATGACATCGGACTTAGAGAATTGTTACCTATAAATTAGCTAACCTTGCTTAAGTATTTATAGTGTATTAGAGCCAGTCGATCAGTAACTATATCATCTATCTACTTAAATATATAAAAAGAAAAGTAGGTAGTCAGAGAAAATATATTCAAATACATGAAAGAGCTCTTATACGAGTCTCAATACATCTATCTTTTTAAATATTAACAAACATGTATATCCAAAAGAAAACTAATAGCGTCTTCGGCCATCAAGCTACTATAGATTAGGCACTTCCATGACAATCGCTTTATTATTCCCTTGAGTAATCTTAGAGATGATATGGAAACACAAAAATAGAGTTGAGAATTTTGATATTCTCAATAGGGTATCCCCAATTATACAATAATTAATGTCATCATCATCATCCAGCCACTTCGGTTTATATAAAAAAATGTGATAATGCATTGCATAACAAAGATTCATTTTTAAAGTTCAAAATCATCTTTTTGAATTGGGTTTAGCATTCAAACACTTCATTCACACATATATATCATATGCAAATAATTCGTATGATGAGTATGAAATTATTTTCTTTACTTTGGTAGTGATATTATCTTCATGTACCCTTGATATGTTGAAAGAGATCTCATAAATATTTTTTTCATCTTTACGTGCCCTTGATATGTCGAAGGGGATCTCATATATATCTTCCCCACTACACGTGTACTTGACATATCGAAAGGGATCTCTAGTTTTACTTATGACCATAGAACTAATTCTATGTGTTTTTCTCTTTTCATTGACATAGGGAAGGCTTAGTGTCACAACCCAACCTGGGCACGTGAGGACAGTAGAATCTCATTCTTCACGTCACCTAAAGGTATAATGCTTTATATGTATGCTTTGTTCGTAAAAGAAATCTATGAAAAATTAGAAAATTTCTCTTTTTCTACATGCAAGTAATCTAATCTTTGAAATTCAAAATAATCAAAATCGTTTAAGCATTCAAGTCTACAAGTTTTCATAATCTATCTCTTAGAGGCTGAAGTCGTAATATAACATATGACAATAAATCGCTTCTTTAAATTGTCCATGAAGTTAGCATACAAAAGTTATTAACACAAAACAATAATATACTATTTTAATATGTAAGTGCAAAATGTGATCTAAGGTCCGGAATCCTGCCTGTATAGCAACACTAGACGGGATTGAAATGCTTCACTCTGGTGAAGCCTACATCTTGACACTTTACCGTGGATATGTAGGATTGGCTGCATGGTTCTCATTCTGTAAAATGAAAGAAATGAAGGGGTGAGTTTTGATACCCAAAACTTAGTGAGTGAGCCTTACCTCAAAACCCATTTTCATGGGATATCTAAAGAGCAATAAATAAAACAAATCATAACAATATTAAAAGTACTTGTAAATCTTATGCAACTACAAATTTATTTTCAAACCATCATTTCATGAAATCAATAAAAGCTATTCCTTTAATTCATTTCTTGTCTACAATCATATAAGCCTAAAACCATAAACTCTTCCATACTTTCTAATGACTACTTTAGTAATTCAAAAGCCATTTCATTAACTAACTTTCATACCTGGTATAAATTAAACTCATAATAACATAGCTCTTCCAAAGACGGAAGTTTCTGGACACATCGACTTTTGATCTTGCCGTCCAGTGTGACAATGATGGGCACCTAACTAGGTCCACTCCCCTGAATCTTTGCCCAGGGCATACTTGGTACCAAGGTTAACGGTTTACTGGGATTAACACAAGCCCTTGTTCTCTCCAAGCTCCTGAAAATTAATCTGAAACTCTTAAAACCATTTTATCTCTTAGAAGCTCTAATCTCTTCTGACTTTGTTCACAAGTTTGACCTTAGCATAACTGGGTCTATGAAACTTAGTCTCAGATAATTCAAGTCCAGGATATGTATACGGGCAAGTACTAGTCATCTAAAGATTCGTTACTCTAAAATCCTTTTGGTAGAATTTCTATATCATTTCTTATTAAAATAAACTTATTATATTCTAAAACTTGAGTCCATTCAATTCTAGACGTCTAACCTTAGCATAAGCTGTGGCTGTGGAATCATGCCCAAGGAATCACCCTTTGTGGACATTAGTTCAAACACAGAGTATGTCCCACGTTGAGCCAGTTCTAAAGATCTCATGGAAACTCATGTCTAAACTCTTTTATTGATTATCAAAACATCATTCAATCATCAAAACTCTTTAAATTAACTATTAACTTATTAAACATAGTTCCCAACCATAAATTAGGAAAACTCAATATCATATTCTGAAATCATAGAGTCTAAACCATAATCTGATCCTTTTCTCTAAACCAATTATCTAGGTATAAAACCATAGTATAAACATTAAACCAGTTCAGGAATCCAGGAAAACATCCATAACCGGCTCTAATAGAATCATATATAATCGATTCTATATAAAACCATGTAACAAACATGTCCCATGAGTTTTTATCAAAACTACATTTCATGCTATAAAACTGGCAATTCAAAACACATAAACCAGCGAGTAATCTCAAATCTTATACAGTAATTCTCTAAATCAAGCATTAAATCATATTTTTCATGAAGATAGGTATAATGAATAACATAGAGGCTACATGCAACCCACTCACCTGGAAAAGTAGAAGAGGTAGAAACCACCCTAACAGATCTTTGGGAAGTGAAAATGATACCTCTCTCTGTCATGGAAGCGGAGCCCAAGATGAACCTCTAAAACCATAGGAACCCCTTTCTACAAGGTGGAAAGCTTCTCTCCCTTGAGAAGCATGGGAACCACCCATAACCCAAAAGAACTTGAAAAGAAAGAAGGAGAATAAGAACAACGTACCTTTTAAGCTTTAGGATGAGAGTATGTGATTTAAACTTGAAGAAATTGAAGAAAATGGAGTTTGAAGGGTGAAAAATGGGTTAGGAACTGCTACTTTTGCGTGAGGGAGAGAGGAGATCGTTTTTGATGTTCTAGAGACCAGAAAAATGGTTTGTGTTCGTGTTGACCGCCTTGGGCGTTTATGACCGCCGTTGGACCTCTCGGCATCTCCAGAACCTTCAACACCGACTATGCTCTGTTGACCGCCTGGACGGTTTGCAGAAGCTTCCAGAAACCGACTTACTCTGCGCCGCTCGGCGGTCTCCAAAAGCTAAGAATGCTCTCTATTGGATTGTACTCCCGCTACTCACTTATTTACATTTCTTTCCATTAACTTTAAAACATAAATGTAAATAGGAAAATACCCCCATTTGGATTCAAATAAAATATTATAAAAATTAAAATCCCAACAAATCAAAATCTATTTTTGGGGTTTAACTTCAATTCTTGGAAAATCTACGAATTTATAAACTTGCAAGCTAAAAATGAAGTACTTGCGGGTTCGTAAAATTCGTTAAAATATCTCAACTCATTTTTCTCTCAGGAATAATTACCGGGACTTTTGGTCCCAGAAAATGGCTCTAATATATAGCCCTCCAAGGCGTGTGGGGTCCAACTTACGAAATTCAAGACACGATGACCTGGAGGGTGACGGATACCTTCCTGGTTCGAAATTTTTTTTCTGATCTTCTATTTATTTATTTTTTGAAAATCTAGGGTATTACACTTAGTTCATCCCAACAATTATAAGTTGATAACACCACACATGGGTAATAACATTGTTATCAGGATTGAGCTAATTCCTATATGTGATCATTTGGACTTCATTTTTTCTTTTCAAATCTTACACAGATTATTTTTTCACAATAAATTTACGTCTACCGACTCATAATATCTCTAATGAAATTTCTCTTTTTGCCGTTCACTTCATTCAACATAAGACCTACTTCTGTTTTACCATATGTCAGAATATTCACAATTGAAATTTATACATTCTCTTGCTACATATATGCATCATTTACTTTCCTTTTCCAAATGTATGTATTAATCACATGTAGAGATTCATTCATAATTAACTCCCCTCAACAGTATGCAAAACATTTTTCCCTAAAGCAAGAAAGAAATGACTTCTAAAAAGTTTAGTTATGCAAAAACGTTTGCTTGAGGCTTGGGATAACATGTTTTGTTGCCTCTGGTTTGGTTTTTTTTACTATAATAATATTTTAACATTCACTTTAGGATTCTTCCATCTCATCACCATTAAATGCGATAGATGAATTTAAATGAAAGGAATTACAATCTCATATGAGAGTGATAGAATTTGTGTCTAAATAGGACATTAAAAATAAGTGTTGAAATAATGTTATTAGGATTTTTTATTTTGTTTCACTAGAAAAAGGAAAAATGGTTTTAAAGAAAACATATTAACTCCTCTAATAATTTTAGTCTGGGACAGCCGTGTTTAGGGTCCTATATGAGCAATATTATTGAACGTATATTTGGCTTAAAAATGATTTAGATAAAGGGAAAATGATGATTTAAGTTGATTCTTGGCCTTATTTTATAGAATGAAGGAATCACCATTTCTTCTTAGATGTGTGAGATTAATAATTACATACCTTATTAAGATTAGTTTCTCCAAACAAATGTCCTCATTAGTTTTGTAAAATAAATTTATTAAATATTTAATTGTCATGTAATATGCCTATTCTTTTTCCTTTGCTATATCAAATGCCAATTTCAATGCAATGTGGAGTAATAGAACCAAAGGACTCTTTTTACCTCCACAAGCCGAAAAAAAAAAGGAGAGTACCAATACTAGGTTAAGTTGTTTTGTCTTCTTTTTTTTGGTTAACTAGTCATTTGTCTTCCCAAAACAAAAGAACTTATATTTGTTCAAATTGGAAGAGATGAATTCTCATATCGAAACTGTAATGATTTATACAAAGAGTTCAGTTTAAATGTGTGATTTCTTGGATTTTTAGTATTTTTTAGATAAAGAAAACCTATTTAATCTTTGATTTACTCATTTGTCATTCGATCGCTAGTTTTTATGTCGAGATTCTTTTATATTTGACAAAGTACGGGCAGACAATAAATAGAGAGAAAGAAAATAGTAAAAGAGACTTGATAAATTTAATTATATATTTCAGATATGATTTTGATTTATTCTAGCTAGTACTTAATAAATTTACATGGAAGGGGGATTATTAATACTTCCTAGCCCTAAAGTAACAAATATACACTTGCAAAACGAACAAACAATAATAAATCACAATCAGAATGAAATCTTGATGACCAACAATAATCCCTATGGCGTAAGTACTATTCCTAACTACATATAGATCCCTCTTCCACATAAACCTGCAACAAAATGAAAAGGATGAATGAATACAAAGACCATGCATGTGACCTTTACGGCGGAGAAATTAAAGAAAAAGGAAGGAAAAATGAAGAAAAATTTATGATAGTAACTTAATGTTAATGATGAGTTAAAATTTAAATAATTTATGATTGGAATTATGACAATAACGTTTTAATCCATAAAGAAAGGGAGAAACAAACAAGCAGAAAGTTTAATAGAATTTTATGGACAAAACTTTGCAGTGCAAAAAGGGAGAAATATTTTGTTGTTTTTTGTTGTGGGGGGGGTGTTTGCTTTTAATTTAATTAGATTACCTGTGTATATGTCAAACCTATTTTGATCCAGAAACCCGGCGATATCTTTAGATTGGGTAAACTGGGACTCTTATCACCCTTCTTAGTCCCCGACGCTTGGCCCTTCGCAGATGACTGAGACTGTTTCTTGCCATTGCCTCCGCTCAGATTCTTGGAGATATTTTGAGGTTGGGAACCCATGGGGATCGATCGATATTGTAAAGCAATATAATGAAATTAATAATTAATATTGTGATGAATGAGTAATATATATTTGAAAGACACTCTTGTTTTGATGCACCTTGCAAAATCCACGCTTATTTATAACGAGAGATGGGGTTCGTGCATGCATGCGATCGAGGGGTACGTGCCTCGTAATTCAAGGTGAACTTTCTATGAATTTCACCCGAAAATCATTTATTTGGGATTATTAGTTAACTACAATTCGATGGTTGGCAAAACGAAGGAGTTCATCATTTCTTTAGGGCAACCGGAAATTAAATTAAGGGAAACTTTCATGTACATGTGCGGGTTCGGTCTGTTATTCTTATGATGAACGTTGAGTATCAACCGACACGTTATGCGTAAATCTTTCACGGACTTGAACGTTCCTACGAGGTTGGTGTTAATTTGCATGAAATGTGTTCGGTTTTTCGCTGGACTTTGCATGGAAATTGGATTTGAGGAAATTTTGCTATGTGGTTGATCGACGCGGGAGCTGTAGCATAGATTTATCTGATCTGTTAGGTTATTTGATTGACCCAAAAACAGGAAAAAGAAACCGAAAAGAAACAACATGCATGTTGTACTGTCATTGTGTGGGAACATAAGAAAAAATGGCATTTTTTCAAAGTCTCAGTTATTCATGGACAGGTTAGTCATCATTTATTCATGAACCTCTTATGACGTAAAAGGTACGTCTGAGATATTATTTTTATTCCAAATATCAAGTGTATATATATTATGGTTTTAAATTATTTTCTAAAACAACTCATGCGCGTCAATGTTACTTGACAGACAGGAAGAAAAACTTTGCAATGTGCGCAATACTTTCGGAGTAATATGTGCGAAAGAGGAAACGCAAGCCCTGTTTGTTTCCAGTTTGAACTTTGATAGGCAAGCCAGCTCTGAAGGCAATACCGTACGTGTATGCTGCCTACGGCCTTGAGCCAAATGCGTCAAATGGTTAATTTGGGATTTGGGAAAAATTGGCTTTAAATGTTTTACAGATTTTTGTTTGCTTCGTAGCTGGAGTCGAGCACAAATGGCATTGGTAAGGCCTCTTGGGGGCTGCTTCTTTGGCATGGAGCGTGTTCGACTCCCATTGCTCAACTGTGCATGTCCTCCTCCACTCCCAACGACACAAATATATATACGTTTGCTTCTCTTTGACGCTTTTATTAATTTGACTGGGTGATAAATAGAAAAATTTAATGGATCTAATTTATTTTGTACTGGGTGGGAAAATTTACTTTAAGTGTGCAGTTGGATAGAGTAATTATAGAGAGGAATGCAATTTTTGGAAGGATTTAAAATCTATTATGATAAAATATCCTTTTTGGATATTCACTTAGAAGAAATTGTAGAATTCAAAGAATTTTAAAAAGGGGTTTTAATAAAATAGAAGATTTTAATTTTCACCTATAAGAGAGAATTTTGGAAATCCTTACACATATAAGTATACATTTTTCTCATTTTGGTAAGTCTCAATTATTATATTCCATTACAATTTATTTATATTTATGAGATTTTTGTTTAATGTTATTTTCAATTCATTTTGTTGCATTTTAAATTTTTAATATTCAGTTCATATTATACAATATTATATTTATGTATCATTCTATTTTATTTATATAATAATTAAATTATATATTTTAAATTTAAAATATTTTATGAATGAAATTTAAGATAATTTATGAAATATGAACTCATTGTATTTGATTTTAGATCAATTGAATTTTGATTATTAATAAAAAAATTATTTAAAAAATATATTATGTATTTCAAATAAAATATGTTGAAATCAAGGTAATGTAGTTACCTTACCCATATAAAGTATTTTACAAATAAAAGAAATATAATTATCTATCCAAACAAAAAATTTAAAAATTGAAGGAATTTGATTGAAGCATTTTGATTCCCTAATATTTTAAATTTCCTTGTATTTTGGAAATACTTCATCCAAACATACACTAAAAGCATATTTAATTGATTCAATTATTCTACATGTTTTCTTTTTAACTAAAATCTTAGGTTAAGAAAAATATTAAATTTGATTTTGATACCTAAGTGTGTGAAAATTGTATTCAATTTTAAATTTTAACATGAGCAAATAAAAGGAAAAAATAGTAGATAACTAGAAATTTTATAGCTAAATTTATGTATAATAATTATCAGTTTTTATATAAATCAGTGAGTCATATGACTTTATTTTATTCAATAATCGCTATAACTTTTATCAACACGCAACACTACTCAATAAAAATAATTTTATCATTTTAATATTAGGATTCAATTAACTCCAAATATTTATCTTTTCAGAAACCGGGTAAATTTTTTCATGCACAGTGTCCCAAACAACATTCCCATATACACTTGCTGACAACCCCTAAGTGCATTCGTCCAAATGGAAAATAGCTTTAGACACTCAATGCTTAATTTCACACCCATTTCAGCTCAAGCATTTTTCTAAAAGAAAATTATATCTGAACACCTTAAAACAACAGTAAAAAACAAATAATGCGGTCATGAAATTTCTTTATACTACTTATAGAAAATAAAAAATATTTTATAAAATAAAATTCTTAAACATTAGATAACTTAACAAAATTTACTTTCTATTTTTTTTTATTTCTTAACGATACTTGTTGATAAAATTCCACTAAAAATAATTATATGGTACTTAATGGTAAAATTCAAAAGCATTTTCCTAAAGTTACTTGTTAAAAACAACTTCATAACCAATTCAATGATTTTCTGATTTCTTTTTCAAGATAATAAATACTCATATTTTTATTAATTATTTATTTTATTTTCCTAATAAATGCCCCAAGGGGCATATTTGCAATGTAATCTTTAATTACAAATCATGGTTTAAAACCAATTTCATATATATAAGTGATTGAGTCTCACATTAAATATGTAAAATGTCATACAAAACAGTGAATTTGATTGAATAATAATATAAAATAATTTTACATTATCAATATATAAAACTCAAACTCATTTTTTAAAATAAAAAAATATTCTTTTGTTTCTATTCAAGCCACAAAGCAACTAATAATTAATTTATGAGTTTAATTTCTATATATATATTAACAATATAAATTTTTTTCATACTATCATCCAATTATACATGATCATATTAGTAAAAATGATTAAATCTTACACATACTACTTAAAAAGTCATGTCAATGTGTAGAAATTAAACTTGTGTTATATTATATTTACCCAAACCAACATGATCTATTGAAGCGTATCTTAAATAACTTTCTGTATAAGCATTAGAAAAGTCACTTCTCATTTGTCCGATTACTTTTTCTTTCATCTTAAACCCAGGTCACAAAAAGGAAATCAATGATTTTAAGTTGATTCTTGGCCTTATTTTATAGAATGAGGGAATCACCATTTCTTCTTAGATGTGTGAGATTAATAATTACATACTTTATTAAGATCTGAGTTTCTCCAAACAAATGTCTTCATTATTTTTGTAAAATAACTTTATTAAATATTTAATTGTCATGTAATATGCCTATTCTTTTTTCCTTTGCTATATCAAATGCGAATTTCAATGCAATGTGAAGTAATAGAACCAAAGATCTCTTTTAACCTCCACAAGCCGGAAAAAAAAATAAGAAAAAGGAGAGTACCAATACCAGGTTAAGTTGTTTTGTCTTTCTTCTTTTTGTGGTTAACTAGTAGTTTGTCTTCCCAAAACAACAGAACTTATGTTTGTTCAAATTGCAAGAGATGAATTCTCATATCGAAGTTAATGAACACTTATACAGTAGAGAGTTCAGTTTAAATATGTGTTCCCTGGATTTTTAGTATTTTTCAAAAAAAACCTATCTAATCTTTAATTTACTCATTTGTCGTTTGGTCGCAAGTTTCTATGTCAAGATTCTTTAATATTTGATACAGTATGGGAAGACAATAAATAGAGAAAGAAAATAGTAAAAGAGACTTGACAAATTTAATTATATATTTCAGACATGGTTTTGATTTATTCTAGTACTTTATAAATTTACATGGAAGGGGGATTATTAATACTTCCTAGCCCTAAAGTAACAAACACTTGCAAAACGAACAAACAACAATAAATTAAAATCAAAGAATGAAATCTTGATGACCAACACCTATTGACGTATGTGTTATTCCTAGCTACATATAGATCCCACTTCCACATAAACCTGCAACAAAATGAAGGATGGATGATACAAAGACCATGAAAGGAAGGAAAAACGAAGAAATACTTATGATAGTAACTTAATTGTTATGATGAGTTAAAATTTAAATAATTTATGATTGAAATTACGACAATAACGTTTTAATCCATAAAGAAATGGAGAAACAAACAAGCAGAAAGTTTAATAGAATTTTATGGACAAAACTTTGCAGTGCAAGAAGTTGTGATTTAGATTACCTGTTTATATATCAAACCATTTTTGGTCCCAGTGAGCTGTTTCCATTTCAGTTAGGCCTAAGACCGGATTCAGTAGTTACACGTGGCGGATTCCTAGGTGGCGGATTCTTGTTCTGTCTCCAGATTGTTGGAGATCTTTTTGGATCGCTGGAAGACATGGATATCAATCGATATAAACCAATATATATAATTAAGATGTTGAGATATGATCAATTCAATGGACTAGTTTTTGAAAACACTCTCGTTTCGATGCACCTTGGACTTAATCCCTGGTTGTGTATATAATGTAGGAGCAATACCTAGAGATGGGGTTCGAGCAACCATGAATGTGTGGACTGGCTCGTAATTCAAGGTAAATTACGTCACCAAATTTTGCTCGACATTGCTAGAAAGATTTGAGGAAATTTTATTCGGACATACGATATCAAATGATGATGAGTTCACAAATGAAACTCTAAAAATTGTGGGTTTTGGGCGAAGTGAATTTACCTAGACTCAATTGAACCGTTGGAGTCATCGCCCAATTAAAAGGGAAAAGTCATTGCCCGTTCCACCAAAAGGTGATCCGAGTTTTTCTTGATGTTAATAACTAACTAATCATTTTAATTTGAATCTCGTAATAAAGCCTGATTTTGAATGACGTGTCATAAACCTGAAGAAGGATGATTCGGCCTTGGAATATATGGAAGATCTTAAAATTGGCTAAGGATGGAAAATTGACCATCATAGGAAGAGATGATGATACGCAGGTGCATTCAGATTCTGTCAGGAGAACAAAGAACAATCCTGCTAATTGGTGATCCTGGCGTTGGAAAACTTCGATTGCTGAAGGGTGAGATTAACATTTCATGTCTTCCTTCTTGCTCTTGCTTGTGTTTTCGATTTCCAAATACCATTTTGCTTTTTAGATTAAGTAGCCATAATAT
>JAMLFY010000866.1:0-21898 GCA_030441495.1 Dalbergia oliveri
ATGATAGCCTTTATTTATTTTTAGTGTTAAATTTGATATTTTACTCTAAATATAGGTCATACAAAAATTACTATAAATATTGACAATACAAAATAATATAACATTATATAAATAATTTCCGTAATGAGCAATTCTAAAATAAACGAATAATAAAATAACTTGAAACAAATAATGAGCAATGTAAATATACAGAGAATAGCAAATTGCATTAGTAAATAATGTTAAGCAGCTTCGATATAAGTAACAATAAATAAAATAACTTGAAGTAAATAATAAGCGACATAAATATAAAGCAAAAGTAAAACAAAATGATAGTGGTAAATGATATCGAGCAACTTTAATATAAAGGGACAATAAATAAAATAACTTGAAATAAATAATGAGCAATATAAATATAAAGAAAGTGTAAAATAAAATAGAATAATAAATAATAGAATAATTTTACATAAATAAATAAATAACTTAAAGTAAATAATGAACAATATAAATATAAAGGAATAATAAATAAACTTATATAAATATGAGTAACATATATAAAGACACAATATAATAAAATAACAATAGTAAATAATGCTAAGTAATTTTAGTATAAATGAGTAGTATATAAGATAGCTAACTAAAGAAATATAGCTAGCCATGGTTTTATTTTGTAAATAGTTTCATTCTCTACTCAAATTTATTGCAAAGATGACAATGTTATATGAGCACCCACTATATTTCTTTTTCTATCTGTTCTTTCTCGGCAGCTCCTATCTTCCTTTGTCTCTCTCTTCTTGTATCTTTTCATTTTTTGTTCTTAACATTGTTTCCTCCTTTATTTTATGTTACCTTACTTTCTTTCTTTCTTTATAAGCATGTTTGGTTATTATTTCTATTTTCCATTTTCATTTTCTTATTCTCTATTTTTAGAAAATTGTGACGAAAATATTGACAAAGGTGAAAATAATAAAATTTTATTTTCAATTTTCATTTCATATTTTTATTCTTTTCTTCACAAAATTTTGAAAATAAAAAATATAATTGAAGATAGAAAATGAAAATTGAAACTTAACAGGCCTTAATTTTTTTTTACTTGTCTATTGCTATATGCTAATGTGGTTTCTAACTCTCCGATAGGCAATCTTAGGTCCATTTTTCAAGCATTTTACATTATTTTCCAATATTTGCTACCAAGAGAAGTTCTGGTGATGTGGAAAATAGATATTGCGAGGTATCTAATCAATCGGCTGGTATTCCAAGGTAGACCGATGAGGTGGGTTACTAAGCTCAATGCATTCGCCCTTAAATGTGTATCTTTGAAAGCTATAAAAGAGCAAGCGCTGGCCAATTTCCTAGTTGAGCATCTTTGTTTGGATGTAAAAGATCCCAACGATATTATCTAGGATTACATACAATTGGATCCTTGGACACTGACTTTTGACGGATCAAAACACCAAGATGGGGCTCGTGCTGGGTTTGTGATTACAAGCTGGAGGAGATACAGAGTAAATTTATATACAATCAAGTCGAATATGAAGCTTTGATACTAGAATTTGAAAATTTTACAATCTTTTGTTGTAAAAGTTATTAAAATTATTGGAGATTCTCAGTTAATTATCAAACAACTAATGGGAGAATATGAGTGTCACAGTCCTATATTGTCAAACTATTTGGATTCTGCTAGGGAGTTACTTCATGAATTTGATGATGTGATTATTGCACATGCCAAGAGATGTAAGTAAATATGCAAATGATTTGGCACAATTGGCATATGGTTTAAATGGGAATTGACTGAGGAAAAATAGGTAGAGGTTGAAAAATGTCAGTCGATTAAAATTGATTAGAGACAAGAATTAAAAGAATATATTGTTGATCCTTCAAGAGATCCGATTTCAAATTGAAGCAAAAATCCTTGAATTATGCATTAGTCGATAGATAATTATTAGAGGAAATAAACAAGGTTTGCTTCTAAATATGTCAATAAGGCACCAAAAAGCTTATGCATGAAGTGCATAAAGATACGTGTGGAGCACAGAACACTGGCCCCAAAATGAGATGGCTAATTCGTTGTAATTGATTTTATTGGCGAACCATTTCAGCCGATTGCAAAAGCTGCATTTCTTGTCAGAGGCATGGATCTTTGTAAAAAGTCTCAATTGAGGAGCTTCGTGCTGTAACCAAACCATGGCCATTCAGAGCATAGGCTATGGATATTATTGACAAAATTTATCCTCCATCTTCTAAAAAAACACTATTATAAGCAGAAAATTGCACAAAAAATGGGGTTGAATCATACTTTTAACTTCTTTTTTATTTTTGAAAAGCTAAACAAAATCTATCAAGTTTTTTACTTGAAGGCGTAAAAACAATTATTAGAGTGCTTTAAAAAGTAACTTTCTGAATAAGCAATAAAGAAAGAAACTTTAGAAATTGTTTTGAAAAGGTTTTGAAAACATACAACAAAGAACAGAGAATGAATGCTGGAAGATAAAAGGATAAGGAAAGAGAAGATGTTAATCAAAATTTTATCCTTGATTCGGTCAAATACTATCTACATCAGTTCTTAGCAATTTATTGAGTTCCACCAACAAATACTTTCTCAACTTGCTATTTGAAAATGTTTTGCAGAACAATTTTTAGTTTTTAAAACAAAAAACAAAAAAAAACTTGTTTGGTTAGTTATTCTTTTTCAGATTGATTTTTAAAAACAAAAAGTGGGTTTTGTGTTTTAAAAGTAAAAATTATAACATAACTGAAATATGGTTTTCGAATTCTATTTTTAAACAAGAAAGAATGTGATAACACATTTGTAATTCATTAGTTAATTAATCCTCCCAAAACGAGTTTCAAAATATTGTTTTCAAAACGCTTTCCAAAACACAAAAACAAAAATAGTTCCGACCAACCCTTAGAGATATTCTTTCAATAGCCTTCTCAAGCTATCCAATGAAAAGTACTTTCAATTACTCTCACAATCATGTAGTCTTTGTCTTAGCCTCTTCAAGCTAAACTCACTTGATCACTAATGGATCAGGGTACAAGGATATGATATTAGGTTGCTACCTCTTCCAACAATAAACACTCAAATCTTCTAAGAATAAAAAACGGATGTTTTCCGAAAGAAACTTGAGAAACTTCTTTCTAAATTCTTCCTAAGAAGAAAATGTTAGCTAATGATCACAAGAAGAAGATTTTCTATAAAGAAAACTGATTACAAGATATAAAGGAGAACTTCAAAACAAAAAAATTGGAATGTTTCAGCGCTCAAGGTGCAAAAAGTTCCTTACTCGTATGAAGGCTCCATCCTTTTATACTTGGATTTTGAATTTAGGTCTTGTTTGTCCACTGATTTCACTTCCTCTTGACACGTGTTGATCTTCTTTTTGTGTTCTAGGAGCTATCATTCTAGAAGAATAGCCAAGTTGTAGGAGTTGTCCTTGTAGGTACAAGATAACAATGTGGTTCTCAATAGAAGCTTTAGAAACAACTTTTAATTTTTAAACGTGGTTTCTGAACTTTTTCTTTTTTAGAATATGAGGATTTTTCCAAGTACAAATGTGATGTGTCACTGTTAATACTTTTTTGAAATTTGAGTAAATTTGAAATACAAATTTTCCTAGATTTCTATTTTAACTCGCGGGTTTTGAAGAACATGTGCTTTTTGAAGTTGCTTCACTTTTCTGAGCTTGATGTTATTCTTTTGAGCTTAACTCTAAGCTTGATTAGGATTTTCTAATCGTGTAGGAAGTCTTTAGAGATGATAGCCGAAAAGATTAAAGATTATGATGATGATATATTCATGAGAGTTTGATTTTCTTCAATGGATATTACGCTTTCTAGACACGTGAAACACTTTCTAAAGATCCATACTTAGTTTTTTATGTTGGATATTGCTTTTTTGTGTTTCTACATATCTCAGTTCACTTTTAAACTATTTTAACATCATTAAAACTTTGAATCTCTTTGAATGAGATTTTAATCCATGTTAAAACGTGATATAATCTGAAAAAATGTCATTAGTTGAACTTAAATGATACGAGTGAACTGTTAATCACAACAAACACAACTTAAACATTAGTCATTTGTTAAAATATTTTAACAAAATTTGCTTTATTGTCACTCAAAATATAAGCTATAGAGCTTTCTAAAGGGTTCTGAGCTAACAATCTCCCTTTTTGGTGATGATGAACCAAATTTCAAGAAATCTTTTGGAGAACTTCTTGAAGGATTTTTTAAGGGAGAACCTTAAATATTCTTCAAAAACTTAATAAATCTTTTTCTTACAACTTAGCCTTTTTAGAACATGATCTTTCTGAAGGTTTATCATTGTGGATTGAAGTTTTGTTATGTTTCTTTAAATTAAATAATTAAAGTTAAACATAAGTATCAAAGCTTAAAGGAGATTAAGAATATCAAAGCTAAATTATAATGAAACAGATCTTATTATAGAAACTTGAATTTCCTTAACGTTTATCTCAAAATTTAAGAAAAACACATACACATACACACACACACACACATTTAAGTAAGAGATTCAATATCGTTTTTGTTGACAAGATAATAGATACAAGATAAGGAGAAAAACTGATATGAAAATAGCTAGAAACCGATGTATTAGAACATGACGGATATCATATCATGTGTAACACCCTAAAAATTATTTAAAAATTAATTTAAGCTTTATTAGTCTTAATTTCAAAATCTCGCAGTTTAGCAGGAATAATGAGGATGGCCCAACGAACTTGTCAAAAAAAAAATTTCAAGCCGAGGTGAAATAGTAACCTTGTGGGCCCCACGGACCCGTCGGACAACGAACCTAAGATTAAGAACAGGAAATGTCCAGAGAGCTAAGAAAAGAGATGGTTGAGGTTAAGAAATAGTTGGGAATAAGATTTCATATTGGAATTAATTTCATGATATATAAATTACCTGGGTTGGTATTTACCATTCGATAAAATTTAAATATGCGATTATAACACTGAAAGATTGTTTAATCATTATAAATGGATAATGTATATCCATTCAAGCCAAGTGTGAGACTAAGATTTAATCTTGAATTACAAGATCAAATCCTAGCCATTCATCTTGTTTTCTTGGTAAAAGAGTATAGATTTTGTATTAAACAATTCTTACAACCTAATCTATACCATTTAAAGCCACCAAACTTTGTTATTTTCCATCCTTCATTCTCAAGCAAGAAAGGAAGCTAAAATAGCCACCATTGTTTCTTCTTCAAACATCAATAAACTTGATTCAAACCTTTATTTTCCTAGCCTAGACTTGATAAAACCTCAAACTTCCTTCACTAAACTTGTTCTACACCTCAATACCTACAAATCTAACCAATTTAAAATTTCAATTTCCATCAATTCTCATCTTGATACCTTACTTCCTCACTAATTAGGAAGGGTTTGGGTTTTATTTGAGAGCTTTTGGAGTGAAGGGAATCCATCTTGGAGCATCATAGAGCCAAGGATACACTAATTTCCAAGAGTAGGGTTTTCTTGGCCCTTTTCTTAAAATTTTCTAGAATTTATGATGAGTTTTAATCTGAAATTTCTAGTTATATTGGTTGATATTATGTTGATATTGATGTGTTAATTTTGGTGGAGTTTTTGAATAAGGTTAAAAAGTTCATTTTGTCAAAAGAAGTTTTGACTAGCTTGTTGAAATTTTGTTTAGCCTAAAAACATGGAAATTCGTGAATTTTTAGCATAATTGTGGTTATGTTTATGAGCTAGAAAAATTATATATGGAAACTAACATCTAACTACATGAATTTTCTTGAGTATTGATTCTAAGGTATACTACCTTAAAAAAAATCAGAGATCGAAATGGTACCTATGGTCTGAATAACTTTTGTCTAAAGCTATAAAACTTCTAATTTTATTACCATAGCAAATGATTGATTTACACTTTGAAAGTTTTATACAAAGTTGATAATATATTGAAGTATCACCATGAATTATTTTGAGTTGATTCAATCATTCATTTGCTAGGTTAAAAATTATGAGAATCTTGGTCTAGAAGTGTATATAAGTGGTCTTCGATCACTAAATTTGTACAATTTTGTTAATATAGTTAGAGAACTCTTTTTGCTCTAATATTTTTATGGAACTTGGGGACACATTGAAGTGTCCTTGAGAATTTTTATCACCTCTGAATTGATTGTTTGAGGTGCAAATAAATTGTGCTATGAACATGTGAAATCTGCCATTATGTTGGAAATGCAACAATGCTTTGAATTGATGAAATAATGACATTTTTGGTCCTAGTATGACATAAATACTTAATGTTAACTATTTGGCCATATGACTTGTGACATATAAATACATGCTAGAGGAAATAAAGATGGTTTATAAGCCATGATTGAAATTTCATTGTGAATGAAATGCCTACATGTGCTTTATGCATTCATTTGGAAAAAGAAAGAAAATGTATAAACTAAATCGTCCATGTTTTGACATATGGATAAAACGAATAAAACTAAGGTTGAATGAAGGGAAGGCAAAAAGAGGGAACTCGTGATATATTAAGGGAACGAAAAAAAAGGAACTTTACGAGGATATTTTGAGTCGGTAGAAATTATCGACTAGGAATGGGACTGAGATTTCGAAAATGGAAAAAAATGAAATATTGATAAATCACGTATAGGAATGAGCTCAGTCCTAATAGCGAGTATATTCCCTTATGTGATGTGATTACTATAAATACCATTCGGTACAAACTATCTATTATGGCATTGTTCACAGCAAACACCCATAGGGTATAAACCAAGTCTACCCTATGTCAACGAAGAGAAAAATGCACTAATTTGATTTCTATGGCCACAAGTGAACATAGGTCACTTTGAAATAATTTCACTATGATTATCATATGCATACTCATGTAATTCTGAATTGTCTGCCTCGGATGATTTACTATTCGTTGTAACATTAGGATATATGTGCACTAAGTAATTGATTGTTAAAAGCTATTCACTTCGGAGCGATGATTTTAGAACTTTAAAATGAATCTTTAATATGTATTGTATGATCATATTTTCCTAATAAACCAAAGTGGCTGGGCGATGACGATAACATTATGATTGTGTACTGGAGTGCCTTCCTGAGGATTGTATAATTCTCACCCCTATGTGTTTTTGTGTTCTCGTGTCACCTTCAAGTACCAATTCAGAACAATGGGGTGCCTGCGTGAAGAGCTCGGGATTATAGTAGCTTAGTAGTTGATGTTTTTACTTTGTTGTGCTTAGTTGGAGTTATATGTATGTAAATGAAATAGTGAACATATTGTATTAAAGCTCTTAGAAGAGCTTCCTTTTGTACTTAGCTATGTATTCAATGAATGTTGTGTTTCTTTATTATATATTTTAATAGAATTGCGCTTAGTTATCACACACATTAATCAAGCTTGCTATAGATACTTAAGAAAGGTTCGCTAATTTATAATTAACAATTCTAGAATTAAATATCATTTAACTTAAGGATGAGGTTGTACTTGGAGAATGTTACATCATGATATTGAGAAAACCAAAAAAGAAACATAGATCAAAGCTATGATCATTAATATAGGTATCAGAGCATCATAATTATAAGTATCAAAGCTATAAGAACCAGAGTATAAACTTCATAGCACAAACAAAAGGAAATTGTTCGAATAGACAAGTAAGTACAAAATATGCATGTGTGAAATTTTTTAAGCTCCTAACACATGACCATTGACCTTTGACATAGTGTAACAAAAGATTTTTCTTCATTTCTCCTCCTTTTGTCATCGCAAAGGGTATGCACTTGGTAGACATACTCTAGTCCTCTGCTTCCTCAACTCATTTAGGATTTGCAGCAATATCTCTTCATGTATTCTTAGTTGGGCTCCAAGCTTTCTATTTGAGGCTTCCACCCTATCAAGCCTTGTAGCCATGTATCTCTAGTTGTGCATCAGCAATTGAGTCTCGAGTGAGATATGGTAAAGATCTTGGTTGAGGTTAAGGTTGCTCTAGAAGATGGATGGTTAATGCATGCGCAGTTTAGGTGTAAGCTTGATCTTAGAGTATCTTAAGGGAATTTTTCTCCAAATCCTTGAGTTGTTGAGCTTCTTCTAGCTCATTTTCAATGTAGTTCCAGCGGTAGCAATGGTAGCAATGGTAAAAAGGTAGTTGCAACAGTAGCAAGGGCATGGACATTATCTTGATGAAAGCCAACTTTGAAGCCTTATCACCCACTTTCAGGGATGTAATTCTGATGGATAGTGGAGGTTGAGGAATAGTCTTCAAAACGAAGGCAATGGATGGTTTAGCAAGTTGTTGTTCTTCTGGCTCCTCAATAATTGGTTCCAAGGCAGTTGGAAAGCTCATTCATATAAAGCCTAGACTCTCTAAGTCCCATTCCCCTCAATGTGAGATTCTTCTTCCATGCTCTAAAAACATATTTTAAAATCTTATTACTAGACATGGTATCTTCATCATCTTTAGAATCGTTTCAAGAACCATTTTCCTAGCAATCTCATCCTTTTCAAGAACCTCATTCTCATGCTCTTTCTCATAGACCAATTTCTCCATGGGTTGTTCAATGGCTTTCTCTATATGGCACAGGCCTAGAGATAGTGGTGGTTAGTTGCAGGAAGTGGTTTCTAAGAGGAGGTTAGTCAGCGCATAATGGAAAGGAAGTGTAGCCAAATTGTTGATTCATTGGCCTAGAGAATTGGTCTTGAATAACCACAAAAGGTTCGAGCGGATGCCCCTGTCCTTATACTTAACTTTGAATTCCCTTGGCTTGCTGAACTCTTTAAGCTTCCTCCATTTTTCTTTTCTCTTGGAGAATCTTGTTCTCCTTTAAATATCTTTAGCCTCTTCATCTTTAGGAAAATCTTTATCCTCAACAACATGCACTGCTTCCTCAACATCAAGTATTTCTCTAAAAAATTAGAGAGCTTCTAGGAACATCTTTTAGGTTTCTAAAACTATGCTCAATGTCTTGCCTTCTAATAGGAAGCTTTTAAGCACTCTCTTTGGGTCCATTGCTTTCTAAGGATTCAGCCTTAGTTTCTAAGGGCTTAGAAAGCTCTAGCTTTTGTCTCTTTCTCCTCCCTGTGCTTAGTCTTCCTCTTTAAATTGATGATAGGTACATTGTCAGATTCAATACTAGGAATCATCATCTTATTTGGAAAGAGTACTAGCTTTCTTTTTCCTTTTACCTTCTCTTCCTTATCATCCTTTTTCTTTAGGATTATTGGCTTCTTCCTTCTTTCATCTTTTCCTTTTTCTTGGGGCTTTGCTTCTTGTAGCTTGTTTTTGTAGATGCTCTTTTGTTCTCCTCACAATTTTGAAGGAGTTCAGAAGAGAACTCAATGTCAAGCTTGTATTCACATAACTCTTCACCAAAAGGGTAACCTATATATTCAAACATTGAGGTTAAGAGCATCTTGTATAGGGAACTATAGTAGTTTCCTCTTTTTCCTTGGTAATGGCACTAACATGTAGTCCATTATGAGCCTTGGTAGGTTCAACTTCTTCTTGGATAGTAACCAATACACTAGCATACAATGGATCCCTGTAAGCACATCTATGCTACCTAGTCTCAGGTAAATTAAATAAACAATAATAAACACCTTCATATAGCTTCTAACACTAAGCATTATAGTGGTAATCTTATTAGGTTTGTGCATTATAGAATCAGTGTAGATACTTTAAAACATATTCTTCATTGACACCCATGGAGTGAGGCCATATGTTGTAGGTATGCACACAATCCCTTTACAAGGAGCTTTAACAATCTTTGCCAATCTTAAAGGCCCAATATCCATGAGTAGTCTTAATAGGTTTTGAGGGGAGGTTCTGAATGTGCCCTTAAGTTGGGAATAGAAGGCTATCACCATCCTAGGGAAAACCTTTTTGAAATTTCTAGAAAGTCCACATCCTTGGAATGAGAAAAACCTTTTTCAAGATATAAACTTTATTAAGGAGTTCCCGTCTTAAAGTTCTTCCGGGGCAACTTTCTGAGAAAAAGTTCTCAACGTGAACTTACATGTTTGGTTCGTTCTACATGTGGTAGCCTGAACATCTATTGAGGTGAATCAAGTTGCCTTCCTTCTACAAATTGTTTTGGAGTTTTTAGTAGAAGATTTGGTTAAGTGTGCGTTGGAAGAAGATTCAAATAAGTTTAGAGGTAGAAGATAGAACGATTATGGTAAAAGTGTTTAAGGTTGAAGATGAAGGATTTAAGTTGGGTTAATGTATGAAAGAAGGTTATGGTATGTGGAAGTTTTAGGATTATGAAGGGCAGATCGCATAAAGTAGTGGAAAAAGGTCAAACATGGGAATTGGCCTATCCATGAATGAAATTGTTTATAAACTAAAGTGGTATATGAACTTCTTCAGAAATCAAAAGTGGTATTTGAACATGGAATAGTTCTCGACCATTTTTCTCTGAACTTACCATTTTTGAACCCCCGACCCATTTTCTAAACATATTTATGAACCTTTGACTTACTTTCTAGACTTGTAAAAAGATTTCTAAACTTGATTTGATAATCTTCTTAGAAAACCTCAAGTTTGGAGTCTTTTAGGAAAACTCCAAAAGATGTAATATATGCATGAATACAAACACTTTTAAGGTTCAAAAGCCTTTTTAGATAGCAAATGATCTTCCAAGCTAGTGGTATAGTGAATATATCATTATACTTGATCTTACTGTATTCACAAACTTTAGCTTAAAAAACATCAATTTTCTAACATGATCTCTAATAAAGTGATGTTTTATCTATCAATATGTTTGGATTTAAGATGATGAATAAGGTTCTTAGCAAATTTATAGCACTAGTATTATAACAAGAAATAAGGATTTTGGAATACCTTTAGGTGATAATCTTCTAGATGGTTTATGATCCATAGCATTTGTGCACAACAATTTGTTGCTACAACATATTCAGCTCTAATAATTGATAGTGAATTGTGTTATCCTTCTTGTAAGACCAAGGTATAAGATATTCTCCAAAAAAGCAGACGGCATCCACTTGTGCTCTTTCTATCAACTTTGGCTTTACAAAAAATCAACATCAGAATACCTATAATTTTCACTTGAAGCGCCTTTCTCATACCACAGACCAAATTAGTAGTACCTACTAAATATCTTAAAATTTCTTGAGGCATTTTCATTTCTGATTGTTTTGGGTTAAATTGAAATAAAGCACAAATACCTACACTTCACTTTATTGAATGTCATGTTGCCAGCTATAAGGTAAGAAGTGAACGATAGTCCCTATAATTTTTCTTCTAAACCTTCTCACCATTATCATAAGCATCAATGACTTGAGAAGGATGCATAAGAGTGCTTATAGGCTTGGCTTGATTCATGTTATTAAAACCTTTTAAGAGTTCCTTGGTGTATTTTCTTCATGGATTGGGTTCCTCTTTTTGTTGTTTGATTTGAAGTCCCAGAAAGAACTTTAATTCTCCCATCTATGCTCGTTTCAAACTCACTCTACATGAGCTTCAAACTTTTCACATAAAAAAAGGTTAGTAGCACTAAATATAATATATAAATTTAGACTATTTCAAAGTGATTATCTTGTTGTAAAGTAAAGAGTATGATGGCAACATTACTCTCTTTAAACCCATTCTTAAGCAATAAGGTACTTTTCATACCAAGCTAGGAGCTTGTTGAGACCATACATTGCTTTTGCTAGCTTAAAGACATAGTTAGGAAGGGCTTCACTTTCAAAATGCCTAGAGGTTGCATTGCGTAAACTTCTTTAAAAAGAAAACCATTTAAGAATGCAAACTTTACATCCATTTGATATAGAGTGAATCCCTTGAAAGCTACAAAAGCAAGTAATATTCTAATGGCTTTTAATCTTGCTACCGTACAAATGTTTCATCATAATCAATTCTCTCTTGTTAATTGTGAACACCATATTTTGTTAGGGATACTTTTGTCTTTATTTTTATTTTGAAAAATATGTCTCACTTTAAAAAAAATTTGGGGTAATTCCTTTTTTTTTTAGTAAGTAGTTTTAAACCTTTACTGTAAAAAGAAAAAATTATTACTTAAGCCAATTTTACAAAAAAAAAAAAAAAATTGTTGTTGTTACAAGCATATTTTGAAAAAAGAAAAAAAAAGAAAAAAAAAAAGAATAATAATAATAAAAATAAAAATAAAAAGAAAGAGGAGGAACGGAGGAATAGGCAAACACTGCAGCCATGCTGACTTGATTTCATGGTTCTCATTCCACTCTTCCTTGGCAATGATAATGATTTTTATAGATCATTTACAACCTATGCTCAATAATAGTGATGGCTTGCATTGAGATCATCGTGTATATAGGCTTAGACGGTACCAACATGGGGGCGGCAAAAGAACCAAGCTAAGCTTACTCTTTCACAGCTATTCCACCATCAACATACAGAACCTCATTCTCCGTTTTCATTTAAGCATACAATCATCACCATTACAGGAAACCCGTCCACCACTCAACCCGGAGCAAGCAGGAACGTAACCAAAACCACCTTTCTCATCCACCATCAATATTCTTGAAACACAATCAAAGATCCAAAAAAAAAAAGAGAAAAAGAACCATAGTCACAAACAGGAATCGTAAAAAGCAAAAAACGAGAAAAAAAAGGTTCAAAGCCACTATCATCATCAACATGGGAACTACCTACTCTGTGAACCACCACGCGCGATAGCCCCACACTGTGCATCCATCACCGTCGTGAAGCTCCTCCTTGCTCAGGCGAGGCTGGGGCGCTCCAGCTTCACAACGCTTTTCCACGTCACGACCCTTCTTCACGTTAGCCCCAGCGTCGTAGGGGCCTCTCGCCCTGAACGTCGCATGGCGGCCCAGCTGCCAGAGCATTTCCTTCCTCTTCTTTCCTTGGCACGCGGCCTCGTCGAGCTCCGCTCCCCTTAGGACGGCTTAAGTCTGGGCCACATGCAGACGGGTGATTCCGCCCTCGGACTAGGATAAGGCGGGGCCTCACCCGGGCCTCAAACCTCCTCAGGATCGAACCTCGCTTAGACGAAATGATCATGCGATCCCACCTGCCGCGACCTGGAAGCCCGGCTGCTCGCCTCCGTCCCGATTGTCTGACGTCCTGAGGCCACGAGCGGGCTAGCTTCCCAGACCTCGGTGTAACATCCCAAATTTTTCTTAATATAGTGTTACTTTGTTATAACATTTTATTTTGAAAGTATGAGGATTTTGTTTAGGCAAGAAATATTTAAGGATAATTATTGAAAAAAAATGTATAATTAAAATATTACAAAACTTAATAGTTGTACAATCTGGAACTTAGCATGAAAATGTAAAATTTTAATTATTCCATTGGATTTTATTGAAATTATAAAAATGCCACTAAAGGATAGAAAATAAACTTATAACATAATTACTGTAGAAAAAGCTAACAAAAACATTAGAAAAGCTTAGAGAGTGTCATTAAATTATTAAAAAAGTGATAAAAAAATTAAAAATATACCTTAAACATAACTTTGATAATAAATATCAATATTAAGTAATTTTGTATAATATTAGCATAATTGCACAAAAATAACCTATTGTGAAGTATAAAATAAACTCTGAAATCCTATAAAATAACTCTAAGTCTTGTAAAAATTTTTTTTAACTAAGTTATGATATTAATAAGGAGGACCATGAAATAGGTCTCTCCATTAGGCTATGGATAGTGTTAAAAATCATATTGATCTTTAATTAATTAATTTTGACATAATTAAAGCTTAAATTACCTAAATAATCACTTAAAATTTAAGATAAATTTTCCTAAACCTTGATTTATCTTGATAATAATATTAAACCAATTAATTAACACCTAGATCAGCCACATGGAAGAAAAAAAAATATATTTGAAAAATAAAATTAAATGGTCAAACTTTCATATTATAATTATTCAACAACCAACCAAACTTTGACTAAAAATTTCAACAAAGATGAGCTTGTCTCCTTATCATGTTAGGCAGATCAAAATTCACATGGGCTGCTATATAAATTTATATATTTTATTTATAGATAATTAATTATTTTAATTAGCTCAAATTAGACCTAATTAAGGTAAAGATATATTAAAAATACTAAAAATTATAGAAAAAATTCATGAAAATTATAGATAACTTATAAATAAGGTAAAAACATGTTCTTAACAATAGATTAAGGAAAATTAATTTTTATGATGATTTTATGAATTATTTAGTATATATAACTTTAAGATAAATATGTAAAATTTGTCATTTTCATATATTAATCATTTAAGAGAACTTTCCACCCTCTATAACTCTATTAGACATTTTTTTCAAACCTATAGGCTGCCAAAGAAGAAAAAAAAATAATATTTAAATAAATTATTAGTTAATTGATAATTAATTCTTAATAAAACTAGTAATAGTGTAAAATATCAAATAAAATATAAATAATTATAGAAAATTATATAAATTTCATGAATACTTGTATTATATCTCTAATAATCTTATTATGATGTTTGAATAAAAAAATAAGTCATTTACTAATTAATTAACTTAATTAAGATGAACTAGTATAAGCAAATTTACCTTATTTTGAATAATTAATTATTAAATTATATTTAAATATATTAAAATTTAATAAATAAATTTAAATAATTTCATTAACATTTTAGTATGTCTTTAAATAATAATTGAGAATTTATTAAATTATTTAGTGTTAGTTTTAATATTTAACTAATCAAATATGATAAATAAATTATGAAATTAGTAATATTTTAATCCTAAAATTTTTCTATAAATAGCACCCCTCTAAACATCACTCCACACTTCATTCTTCTTGCCCAAAATCTATCAACACTCATAGCCATCATTTTCTCTTCATTTTCTTTATTTTCACACAAAAATATTTACAAATTTTTAGTAAATCACCTCCAAATTATCACCTCTTCTTATCACCATCTAACTTCAACACTTCCCAGCCTTTATACATGAATTATAGCCCTTAGAGAAGGTTTAGAAAAGTTGAAGAAGTTGCTGGTCTAGTGTGGGTGTTGCTAAGTTTCTAAAGCTCTAAGAACAAGTAGGGGTTTTTCTTTCACTAATAAGCTTCATGCATGATTTTCATATATGATGTTGTTATGATACTCAAAGTTTGTGTTTATGGTTTTAATATATTTGAATGATTTAAAGATTGTGACATAACATACTTAATCTATGTGTATATGATGTATATTTATTTGTTTACTTATATGGTTGAAAAGTATGATTAAAGATCATGTAAATTTTGATTATACTTTCTTCAAATATTTCAATGTTGTCTAAATTTGTTGAACCATGTATTTTCATTTAATAAATTTTTGTGCACAAGTTGTGAAATTTTAAGGTAACATAGCTTGATTTTAACCTCATTATGTATTTGATCATAAAACATTTTTAGTTCATAAAAAGTGTTGTATTTAATTCATTATAACGAATGAATTTTAAACCTTTGAGCATGTAATATTTAGCTTGGTTTATGTGTTATGTTTATCTTGGACTATGGACCTTGGATTATAAATATTTTACTTGAATATAAATTTATTAACATTAAGAAATATTATTTACAAAGATTTAAGTTAAGGTCCCATTAGGAATATGACATATAAACTAACTAGATTCATGCTTGAAGTGATTTCTTAAAGTTTGGGTATAATTTCAATTATTTATTTTTAAATATTTTTTAGATTTTATTGCTCTTTTATTTACCCTATGATTATATATTTATATCGATAAAAATATTTTTTACTTATATTGAACATGTAAAGGTAATTTACCTACATATTTTCTAAAGATAGATTGGAAATAATTTTGGGTGTATTTAGGCTTATGAAATTAGTAACATATTATTACTTGAAAATAAATTATTATATGATGAAAAACTAAGTTAAGTATATTTTATTATAAAGGAAATGAATTTATAAAAATAGTGTGATTTGGTGCTTCAATAATAATTGTAAGAAATATGGGTTTTATGAGTATTTTGGGAATCCTATGTTGTTTGGACTTTATGTGTAAATATGAAAAATCTTGTGGTCTATATGTAAATATGAAAGAAATCATGTAAACTTTATGTAATTTTCATTCTTTATGTATACTGTATGCACTATGTAAAATGAATACATAAATAAGTGACACTTCTGCCCGCCTTATAGTGGATAAGGACTTGGTGTACACTTAGTCTTGAGTTGCTAAACGACACCTGGCCCGCCTTGTAGCGACAGGACTTGGTGTACGTTATAGTGATACCTTGTGCCCCGCCATGCTAGCGGACAAAGACTTGGTATTCACTGTCTGCTAGGATGCCCTAGCAATGAGAGCTCTATAGATCCAATATGAAGTAAACCTTGTAGACTATAATCATTTGAAAAGAACATGATACTATAAAAGGGAGCTTCAGGACACTCATGATTATTTATTACACTTCTTTTACTGAACTTTTATTATAATTGATATTGTGCACTTCTATCTTACTTGACATTAGTAAAATATAATTTGAGTTAATATAAAAGATTGCATCTTACTCACTCCCGTGTTATTCTTAGTATTTTTGGGATGAAATGAGACTCCCTTGGAAACATCACCCTCCTGGGAGACTTCTCACCCTTTTTCTTTGATGTTTCTAGATAGCATGGATCGTCATCAACAGTGAAATGGATGTAGCCTTGGACTTAGTTTCTAAATAATCAGATTCTATTATGTGTGCTAGATAGAATCTTTACTATCTGTTACTAGACTTTGGTTATGTTATATTGTTATATTAAAGTTTTCCTTAATGTATCTTGAATGTGTAATATGTATTATATCCTATGGATTGATATTAGTAGTGAAGTATGTTTTTATAGATGATGGTTGTCTAAACTGGGGAACTACTGATTAACAAATAGTAGTATTATGTTAGAAAAGAAATATTCTTTGTCATTTAAAAATTACCTTTGGGTTGCTGAAAGAAAGTGTATTCCTAAAAGTGTGATTTGGAAAGATTCTGGCTAGGAAAGACTTGGTATTTAAGCGTGTCCATTATGACCCACCTCTCTTTCCTGGAATCTACCAAATGCATGATTTATAGTTGGTATATATTATTCCATAATAGAACTATAAATTAGAAATAATCATAGCAGTTTAAAAAAAAAAGTTCTCGTAAAATTTCAGATTACAGGATAATAATATTATGTTAGCTAATTATTGTTTAAAATAATAATAATATTAAAACTTAAGGTAGAAGAATTAGAGCTTAGTGAGGTGTTACAACTAGCACTGCCACGGCCTTACTCCGGCTCCTCCTTCATCTCTCCTCTTGCTTCTACCTTCTCTTCCCTCTCTCTCTCTCTCTCTTTCTTCTCTTTCTCTTTCTCTTTTCTCACCCTCCGTCTCTCATTCTCTCAATTTTTGTGTGAATGAAAAGTGAGGGAGTGCTGTGTGTGCGTGTGAGTGTGTTCGTGTGTGTGGGTGTTTTTTTTTTTTTTTGGACGTGTGTGTATGTGTGGTGTTAAGATTAGAGCGTTAATGTTATTTTATTATTATTATTATTGTTAGTTTATTATTTATTTTTGTGTGAGATCAGATTTTGATTTGTTGGACTTGAGTTTATTAGATCTAAAATTAAAAAAAAGATTTATTTAATTCGTTTAAATCCTTGAATAGTTTGATTTACGAAAAAGAGAGTTTGTCACATGTTTTAGCAACCATCTTAAATCATTCAAGTAGAATTAAATGAATTAATTTTAGAAGTGATTTAATTATGCAAAAAGAAAGTAATTTAATTATTTCTTTGGTTTTGAGTGAATTTAATTTTTGATAAAAAAGGATGAAAAATAATTAGTTTTTCAGTTTAATCATTTTATAGTTTTATGTGTCGTGTGTTTAAATTAATTATGTATTTGTATTTATGAATTAATTTTGTTGAAATTAGAGCTTAAAAAAAATGTTTTCCTTCCGTTAATAATCAAAACATCTATTTCTAAAAAAAATTAAAAAAATCAACCAACACATTTTCATTCTCTTTTAATTAAAATCAATCAACACACAAGCATTTTCTAGAACGATGTGGGTTTGAGTTCCTCATTGCACCAAAGGATACGTCGGCGTAGCCAAAATTATCAAGTAAAAATTAATTTTTCATTAAATTGTGTTCTCATTTAATTTATATTCCTTGCTTTAATTTTATTTATTTCTGGACATAATTATGATTACTTTGGAGAAAACTAAATATTATTAGAGTTATAATAAATTTGCATAATGAGCTCTAGGTGACCGTTTTATACGGATGTATTAGGGTGCAGTGGGATTAAGTTTTCACCCTTCCCTAATCATAATCAGAACTCCGAATCTCAGAATCTTTTAAAAAAGACCAAGTTTACAAATTAAAAAGGTTTTCCAATTTTTCCAGAATTAAAATTGGTGGTGACTCCCATTTTATTTATTTTTAAAATTGGTTGTCATCCTCGTTGCATGTGCCCTAGGTACTGTGACATTAATTATAGCCTTGTGCAACCAATCTTACTTTGTTTCTAACCACCTTTCCAGCTTCATATAATTTGTTTCTAAACACCTAGTTAGTTCCAATGATGGATTTTCCATTTGGTTTTTCCACAAGTGTTCAGGCCTTGCTCTTCTCAAATTGATCTAGTTCTTCTAGCATAGCATCCACCCAACTTTGATCATTAAGTGCTTCTTCAATGCTTTTTATTTCTATTATGGATATGAAAGCACAATCAGTTTCATTTTTTGGGGAAGATCTTGTTCTAAATGTAGGTTGAAAAGTACACAAAAATGGAGGTTGAATAGTGCTTTCTCCTCAAGATAAAAACGTTATTCTTTAAAGTTTTTCATTAAATCGAATGTTCAAGCTTTAGAGGCCTAACTTGTGATGGATTTACAACCCATATTCAAGGTCCTCATCATCAAGCCATCATTTCATTCCTTCCTAGGCCATTTGGCCGAAACCATGAAAGGAAAATAAGGAAAGAAAAACTGAAATTTTAGAAGCTTTGGAAACTAGTGAAACCTTCAAGTTTTAGAGATCTAACTTGTAAAAGCTTTGCAACCAACACTCAAGAATCTCATCATCAAACCATGGTCTCATCATAAGCTAGGCCATATGGCCGAAATACTTTAAAAATAAAGGAAGAAGAAACTGAAAATGAAAACTTATAAGAGAGCTCATGAAAACATCATTTTTGAGCTGGAAACATAACTTGTCTTAGCATAAAATGAACTTAGAAACACCTCCCTACCTAATTTGATTTGAAAGAAAGGAAGAGAACTTGGTTTCCTTGAGTGAAATGAAGCAAAATATTCTTGAAAAGCTGAAGGGAAAATTGGCCAAGAGAAAGAAAGAAAGAAAGCTTTTGGTGCTCCTAAGACTAGAATTTGTGTAAGTTATGAACTAAGCATCTAAACTATCTTCAAGCATGCCTATTTATAGAGATTTTGCAGCTCATAAATGGACAAAGGAAGGAAGGAAATCTGACCAAAAATTAGAGGAAAAAAATAAGGAAGAAAAATCATTTTGTTTGGTGGCTTAAAACATGGAATCATGTTTCCATGTTTTCATGATTCTTTGTTTTTATTCTTTGGATTTTTGTGTAATAATTTTCTGACTTATTACTCAATAATTTCGGCCATTACAGCCTTGTGGAAGAGGATTTTGTGTGTTCCATGTATTATTTAGGTGTAGGCAAGGTATTCATGTAATTTAGAGAATTTACGATTAAGGGTTTAAGTGAATTACTAAGCAATTTGGGTGTTTTAAGCAATTTTAGGTTCTAATCAATCTAAATAAATAATTTTGACTCTAGATTAGTAATTAAAATTTAATAAGCTTTAATTTGAGCCTAATATTGTTTAAGTTTCGTTAGACAAATCAAAATCTCAAAATTTGCAAAACTCACAACGATAGGGGCAAAAATGGTAATTAACCCAAAGTACAGGGACCATCTGACTTAACCAAGGGTCATTCATAACTTAAAAACACCTTTTAAAATATTTTAGTGAGGTTCTGGCTAAGCGGCACGCAAATCGAAGTTAAAAAACCGCATGGGCGTTTTGGTCATTTCGCGTCAAAACTCAAAATTGAGATTCTTCTACTCTATTAACACACATAACACAAACAATCCTTTATTATCCTCAAAACATCCCCTTAAGGACGGGTGGGGCCCACGATCCTCATTTTCTGAGTAAAATAACCTCAGGGGCAATTTGGTCATTTTACACATACAGAAAATCGGGGTTTGCAATGCTTGTACGAATTGCTCCTAACTTCTCTTCTAACGTTATATTCCTTTATTGAGGATTGTTTGGTCTCAAATTTTATATAATATTTACCTACGGAATTCGGTAATTTCTAATGACAGGAAAGATTACAGTAAAAATTGGGCGTTACAATATGCCATCATTGGGTCTTTCTTTTGAGTTTTTGAAGAAATTGCAACGCTCTTCATGTCTTCTTAACTCGGCACCAATCTTCCTATTGGAGGCTTCAACCCTATCCAACCTTGAAGCCATATCCTTTGGTTCTACAAAAGGAACAAACCTAGAAGACTTGTTGGAGGATCAGATGAAGGTTGTCTTAGGAGATGGATTATTCTAGGCATTGTTGGGGTAGCTTTTGGAGTAGGTTCAAGGATGTCTACGGAATAGTGTCTCTAGACTTTGATGAGGCTTCTTATTAATCATTAGTAGCAGCAACAAGTGGAGTGGATGGTGGTTTAGTTACAGGTAAGGTGATAGGTGAAGTAATGGGGCAGGTGTTTGTGGAAATAGGTGGAACTTCAGCAGGTGGAATTTGTGATTCAGAAACAATGGCAGTAGTAAGAGGAGTATCATTAGGCATAGGAGTGGATGGAGCAAGAGTAGAAATTGAAACAACATGTGAAACGGAGTAGCTTGATCAGGAGTAGTAGAAGCATCATCAAGGTTAGAGGAGTTGGCTTCTGAAGCTTCATCCTCTTCCTCCAATGGAGTTATGCTTATGGAGGGAGAAGGGTGAGGTACCATCAAAATGATATCAATTACTGGTTCAGCATCTTCCTCTAGGCTTTTCCACTATTGGTTCCAGGGCATGAGAAAGCTCACTCATGTAAATATTGAGTTCCTCAAGGCCCTTCCCTAAGGCTATGACTCTTTTCCTAGGTCTTGTGACATAGATTTCAACATCTACATTATAGTTGGGAGTCACTATCAGATCCTTTGGAAGCCACCTCAGCTTCAACATCCTGTTCTTTCAGGAACAGTGGTGGATTCAGTGGTAGCTGGTTTCTAAATGTATCTGACTTCTTAAAGGTGCAGGAGAAATTGGAAAGAAGTGTACCCAAATTGGTGAGTCATGGGCATCTTTGATGATTCTTCAATTACCACAAATAGTTTAGGTACCTAATATCTTATCCTTTTCTCTAAGCCCTGAATCCATTTGGCCCTTTCCAATTTTGGGACTCCCTCCAACCTTCTTTTCTCTTGGAGAATTCTCTACTCCTTGAGAATGCTCTCAACTTCTTCCTCATCCCCTTCTTTAATAAAGTCTTTATCTTCTCCAGCAACCCCAGCTGCTCAGCTTCAAGCACCTTCAAGATGAGAGGAGCCTAGGCATATCCTTGGGCAAGTTTCTGACTTATGCTAAACATCTTGCCTTCTAATGCAAAGTTTGTTAGATTGTCCCTTAGGGAGCTCACTTTCTAAGGTCTCTACCTTAGTTTCTGAAAGCATGCATGGCTTAGGGGACTCTGCTCTCTTTGGCCTTTTGTCCTATTTCTTCTTGATTCTCAGCTCAGCTTTGGAAGAATTCCTTAAGGCTGAGTCTTTCTATTCTTGCTCTACTTCCTCGAAATTTTCTTAGCTACTTCAAGGAGGATTATTTTACTCTTTGTCCTACCTTTTTCTTGCTTCTTATTCTTCTCTACCTCAACAGGTAGCTTTTC
>JAMLFY010000867.1:0-21893 GCA_030441495.1 Dalbergia oliveri
TATGCCCTTAGTGGTCAAGGTCATTCCTAGGTTGAGGTCTTAAATTGCTCAATTAACTCAATCTCTTTCACCATCAACGGGACACTTGTAAGGATTTCCTACTTAGGGCATCGAGCTACAACATTAGCTTTACCTGGATGATAGTTTAACCCGAAATCATAATCTTTTAAAAACTCCATCCACCTTCTTTGCCTCATGTTTAGCTCTTTTTGATCAAAGAGATATTTCAAACTCTTGTGATCAAACACCTAAAACCTCACTCCGTATAAATGGTGTCTCCAAATCTTTAGAGCAAACACGACGCGGCTAACTCAAGGTCATGGGTGGGGTAATTTGCCTCATGTGGCTAGTTGCCTTGATGCATACCCACCACTTGCCTATCCTGCATCATTACACAACCCAAACCCTCTCGAAGCATAAGGATACACTTCGAAAGGCACATTGGGGTCGGGTAACACTGGCGCGGGTTGAGGTTAGCTTGTGTTTCAGCTCTTGAAAGCTCTTTTCACACTCGGGGGTCCATGAAAAAGGGGTGTTTTTCCTAGTTAGCTTAGTCAGAGGAAGGGAAATCTGGGAAAATCCCTTGATAAACCGAGGTAATAACCAGCTAAACCTAAGAAGCTCCTTATTTCAATTCACGGTGGTTGGTCTTTCCAGGTTACGCGGTTTCCACCTTACTAGGATCTAGCAATTCCTTTCTTAGATACTACATGCCCTGAAAATTTCACCTCATCCAACCAGAATTCACACTTAGAAAGCTTGGCATATAGTTTCTTTTCCTCTAGATTATTAAGGACTATAGTTAGGTGGCGTTCATGCTCCTCGTGGGTCTTGAGTAAATGAGAATGTCATCTATAAAGACAACCACACTGATACTAATGGGTCTAAAGATCCTATTCATGTAATCCATAAAAATTGCCGGAGCATTGGTTAATCCAAAGGACATTACTCCAAACTCGAAATGGCCTATTGGAGTGCGAAAGGCCGTTTTTGGTATATCTTCCATCTCTCACCCTAATCTGGTGGTAACCTGACCTCAATCAATCTTAGAAACACGATTTTGCCTTAAGCTGGTCCATCAAGTCATCTATCCTAGGCAAAGGGTATTTGTTCTTCACTGTCACTTTATTCAATTGCCTATAGTCAACACACATCCTCATACTCCCATCCTTTCTTCACAAACAACAGAGGTTGCCCAAGGTGACGCACTAGTTCTAGCAAACTTTTTCTCCAATAAATCCTACGTGAGCTTCAACTCGGTCAACTCTAATGGGGACATCCTGTATGGGGCTATGGATATGGGACCTGCACCGGAAGCAATTCTATGGAACTCTATCTCTCTTAGGGAAACTCTGTATCTCATTCTGGAAATACTTTGGGATAATTTCTTACTATCGGTATCTATCGATACTTTGCTCAAAGTCTACATCATAGCGGCTTGGGATGAACCTTTACTCTCACCCTTACCACAGTCCATTTCTACAAGGTTATGTAAAGACTTATGGGTTTCTTAGGTCTAATGGAACAGGAAGAAAAGTAATGGTTTTCTCATAATTGCTAACGTACACGGTTGGCTTCAAGCCGATCCATGCCAAGAATCATCTAAACCTTGCATGGGTAAGCAAATGAGATCTAAAACAAATGATCTATCTCAATAACAAAATGGCAATCTAAACAACATTTACAAGTCCTAACAGTTTTTAGAAGGGTAGAAACAATAAGGTCAAAAGGAAGCTCAGTTATATGCAAGTTAAGGGTTTTAACACACGAGTGGGAGATAAAAATGGAGGCGCCAGAATCATGCCAAGTACAATTAAGTTTCTACCATACATATTACACTTACCTTCCACGATTTCGTGACTTTGTCGTTTCTTTAGACATTAACGGTGAATACCCTTCCTTGGTATTCTGGCTTGGGATTGGGGGTTGGCGGGTTCCTTCTGTGCATTCTCGGAGTAATGACCTGGTTTTCACAGTTAGCACACGTTTGTTACGGCTGGACATGGCATGCTCTCCATGATTCTTGCCGCACTTGGACATTCCATGGATGGCCAAGGGTCGTGGAGGTGCTCCTGGACCTCTTTGTGGTGCTTTCCCTTTATTGTTATTATTGTTGTTGTTGCGATTGCTGGGATTATTATAGCGGTTGTTGTTGTTGTTCGTCTCCTTGATGAAAGTTCCTTTGTGGCACTTGTGATCTTGATTGATGTGGAAATGGAGGTCGATTTTGCCTCTTGACTGTTGACCTTGAGGTGTCAGCTTTTAATGATATTCTAGACTTTGAAGTACCCAACTTCTCCCCTTCTTCAATGATGCGGCATTTGTTGACTAAGGTAGAGAAATCCCTGATTTCCAAGTGCGCAACTCACATTAAGTTCTCCTTTAACCCTGACTCGTATTTAATGCATTTCCAATACTCATCAGGGTTACCTTGGTACATCCTTGAGAACTTAATGAGTTCCTCAAATTCTGGCAGTATCCTAGAGACCATTCATATTCCCCTGGACAAGTTGCATGAATTCAATGTCCTTAGCATTTCTAACCGACTCGGAAAGTACTTCTCGTAAAAATGGACCTTGAATAATTCCCAATCAATGTCCACTTCGGTTGCCTCCAGGAGTCTTGAACACCATCCACCAGAAGCGGCATCACCCTCAAGCATGTGGGTGGCAAAAGTGACCTTCTGCTCCTCTGAACATGGAACTGCAGCAAAGACTTCTCAATATTCCAAATCCATTCATCTGCTACATTAGGATTCAGGGTCCCTGAAAACAGGTGGATTCCTTAGAAATTAAGAAACGAGCATGTTCGGGAATTTCATGTCCTTGATTTATATTAGCTTGACGATTTGATCCATCGTTCCATCATCATTCTCATGGTCCTTGCTACGCTCGCGAAAGTGCTTAACGGTCTCATTATCTTGGTTATTCTGTGCCGCGCTCCTGTCCGTTGTCGTCGTGCCATTGGTCCCTATACACACAAAACGGCAACACTAAGGTGATTGGCCCAATATTCCATGCAAAGTGAGCAAGTTACCATGGCACTTTCAACATACGTAGTCATGTATTTCTAATCCTCAAGCTCATCCTAATGATAAACATCTACACATGACATTACTAACGTATTATGCTTTAAAGCATAGTCGGTGCAATCCTACAGGCTCCGTTAGAGGAACTATTTCTAATCCAAAATGTAACACCCTAATAATTAACCAAATACACCTAGGTTGAATTGATTAATGATAGACTTTACTCTTTGCTTGGTTCTTAATCATGCTTTGAAAATACTTAGTGAAATTACGAGCCATTTTTTTTTTTAACATAATTGAAATCATGACCGCGCATAACATAAACGATTAAGCAGTAAAATAAGACATTTAAGAATTAAATATATCATATTGGCTCCATCGCATAACATCCATAATGCACATCACATATATACAATAACCTCACTAAAAGATAAGTAAGTTCATACATCATAATTACATATCATACACCATAGAAACTATTATAAGGAATCATGCCTAACTAATAACCTAAAAAATAAGATAAGTGGAAGGCTACTCTAAAAACATACACTCTTAAGACTAAAACTCTAGGCCATAAGGGACAAACCCATTAAGATATGGAACCACAGAGTGCACAATAAGTGGCATCTCTGAGGGCTAACAATTGTCCTGGCTACACTCTCTTACACGTGGGGAAATGGGAGGAGCTCAAATAAGCATGATTAGAGTCCTAGAAGGATCCCAAATTCTCGTTGATGAGCCTTCAAAACATGGACAGCAGATGGTCACGAATAAGCGTAACATTCTTTCATCAGTGACGTGCATGTTCGAACCATTTATCGCCATAAGAAGAGAAGATAACTAGGGAGGATGTCAAATGACCTACGTAATAAAAGAACGGATTCTCAAAGTGATGAATAATGCACCTCATGATGGATCCATGGGGTGTCATCATCAGGACGAATGTCGCCATCTGAACCTGAAGACAATGACGGAAATAAAGAAGAAAGGAGAAATGTTACTAAAATTCTCGTAGGGTATCTCACTTCTCCAATTGTCATAAAGTCTCCAGAATCTCGGGTTATTATAAAATAGTGAACATACGAAGATTAAATTTTAAGTTAGAAAATACTTTTACAGATTCGGCCAATTTTAATTATGCGTCTTATAATGCATCATAATCTTAACATGTCATATTTATAATGAACTTTTCTTTTATCATTACATCATATTCCTCATCATCATCATTAATATAACATGCATAGAAGAACATCATATTTCTCATCATCAACTCATGTATGTTATGCAGAAGAATATCATAATAGCTACACATGGACATGGTGCACATAATTTATTTCTTTAGTACCTTAGGTGACTTTAAAATCTTATCATCCTCATTATTTTCCTGGGCCACCCTATCTCCACCCTTTTGGGAGTAATCTAGGTTATGAGCTCATACCTTACTAGTCGTCACTAGCATATACTTATCCTTTTTATAAGTTAAAGTCTTAATCTACCCTTTTGAGAAGGGTTAGGGGCTAGAATCACCTTTTCACCACCTATAGTTTGATGGGTCCAGAGGATATTTTCTTATAAATTTTAAGTCACCTATAAGTCTTTGCATGTTACAACTCGCAATTCATAATAATTCTAACATTTTCTTGTTTATAGTCTTATTCTGGAATAATATATATCAACTATAATCATGCATCTGAGATTCCCAGGAAGAGAGGTGGGTCACAATGGACACGCTTAAATACCAAATCTTTCCTTAGCCAGAATCTTTCCAAATTGCACTCTTAAAGTAATACACTTTCCAGGAACAAAATATGTCCTTATTTCATGCATAAGTTTTCATTGTTTGCAACAACAACTATAACATACAAACTAGGGAATCAATCAATGACACCAAATTCTTAATAAGCATCAAATCACATTTTAAGTACACATAAAATTACTAGCTTCCCATAAAATTCTTACAAAGTTTTAAAACTCTTTTAGAACTAATTCTTTTTGTTTTGAAAAAGTCATAGGACTTTAGGCCTAACTTAACCATGGGACCGATTTATAACTTGAAAGAATGTTCATAATTAAATCTTTCACTTAAGATAAAAGGAGCAAGTCTTGAGCTTTAGAGATTTAGGTGACATCTTAGAATTATTACCATGCTATGCAACCTTATTTTAATCTTATCTTTATAAGGTGATAGCTTGGAATTATAAACATGATATGCAATTCCATTTCTTTATCTTTAAGATTTAAGGTGATGACTTGAAAATTAAACATGATGCAAGAACTTGTAATATAAACATGATGCAAGAAACTGGAGCGGCGGATCACAGGACAGTGAGGGAGAGAATCTTAAGCAACGAAGCGCGTAGTCCGCATAGGACGGTGGGGGAAGAGAATTACATTTTTTTTCCAATTCTCAAGACTTCTTAAAGAATAAATTCTTTAACTCCAATTATCTCATTTCTTCGCTTATGATTCATAGGCAAGTCTTTGAGCTCTAGGATTTTTAGGTGATGACATAAAATAAACATGCCATGCATTGATTCTTTTAGCCATTATAAAATAAAGTGAGAGCATAAAATAAACATGAGATGCAACTTCTTTATTATCTTTAGAGATTAAGTGACAACTTGAAATTTAAACATGAAATGCAAGCTTGAAATTTAAACATGAGATATGCAAGTTCATTTATTTATTCTTGAGAATTTAGTTATGACATAAAATAAATATGGCTATGCAAGGCATAAACTTAAACATGGATGCAAGTTCACTTGATCTCTTTACTAGAGCTCCTTCAAGACTTTAAGAGATTATGATTTCAACCCAATATATGTATCTTAGCAAGACAAAGTAAAAAAAAATACATATTTCATATTCAAACCTCAAGATAAAAACATTATTCTTTAAAGTTTTTCATTAAATGGAATGTTCAACTTTAGAGGCCTAACTTGTGATGGATTTACAACCCATATTCAAGGTCCTCATCATCAAGCCATCATTTCATTCCTTCCTAGGCCATTTGGCCGATGAAATAAGGAAAGAAAAACTGAAATTTTAGAAGCTTTGGAAACTAGTGAAACCTTCAATTTTAGAGATCTAACTTGTGAAAGCTTTGCAACCAACACTCAAGAATCTCATCATCAACCATGGTCTCATCATAAGCTAGGCCATATGGCCAAATACTTTAAAAAGAAGGAAGAAGAAACCAAAATGAAAACTTAAAAGAAAGCTCATGAAACATCATTTTGAACCAAGAACATAACTTGTCTTAGCATAAAATGAACTTAGAAACACCTCCCTACCTAATTTGATTTGAAAGAAAAGGAAGAGAACTTGGTTTCCTTGAGTGAAATGAAGCAAAATATCCTTGAAAAGCTGAAGGGAGAATTCAGCCAAGAGAAAGAAGAAAGAAAGCTTTTGGTGCTCCTAAGACTAGAATTTGTGTAAGTTATGAACTAAGCATCTAAACTATCTTCAAGCATGCCTATTTATAGAGATTTTGCAGCTCATAAATGGACAAAGGAAGGAAGGAAATCTGACCAAAAATTAGAGGAAAAAAATAAGGAAGAAAAATCATTTTGTTTGGTGGCTTAAAACATGGAATCATGTTTCCATGTTTTCATGATTCTTTGTTTTCATTCTTTGGATTTTTGTGTAATAATTTTCTGACTTATTACTCAATAATTTCGTGCATTACAGCCTTGTGGAAGAGGATTTTGTGTGTTCCATGTATTATTTAGGTGTAGGCAAGGTATTCATGCAATTTAGAGAATTTACGGTTAAGGGTTTAAGTGAATTACTAAGCAATTTGGGTGTTTTAAGCAATTTTAGGTTCTAATCAATCTAAATAAATAATTTTGACTCTAGATTAGTAATTAGAATTTAATAAGCTTTAATTTGAGCCTAATATTGCTTAGGTTTCGTTAGACAAATCAAAAATCTCAAAATTTGCAAAACTGCACAAAGCAGGGGCAAAACGGAATTTTACTTAAAAATTGCCGAGACCATCCGACTTAACCAATGGTTAATCATCTTAAAAACACCTTTTAAAACATTTTAGTGAGGTTCGGCTAAAATCGGCACGCAAATTGGAGTTAAAACGCGGGCGTTTTGGTCATTTCGCGGAACTCAAAATTAGATTCTTCTCCTCTATTAACACACATAACACAAACAATCCCTTATTATCCTCAAAACATCCCCTTGAGGATGGGTGGGGCCCACGATCCTCATTTCAGTAAAATAACCTCAGGGCATTTTGGTCATTTTACACATACAGAAATTGGGTGCAATGCTTGCAAAATTGCTCCTAACTTCTTTCTAACGTTATATTCCTTTATTGAGGATTGTTTGGTCTCAAATTTTATATAATATTTACCTACGGTAATTCGGTAATTTCTAATGACAGTAAATATTAGGTAAAATTGGGCGTTACATTACTCCCCTCCTTAAAAGAATTTCGCCCGAAATTCGTTACCTAGAATAGCTCGGGGTATTGTGCTTGCATATCATTCCAGCTCCCATGTAACTTCTTCGGTTTCACCTTGTCCCCATGCTACTTTGATCAAAGGTACGGCCTTATTTCTTAACTGTTAACTCCTTGGTCAACGACTCGTGGGTGGTAAGTTAAACGTTAGGTCATCTCTTAATTGTACATGTTCTGGCTCTAGTACATGACTTGGGTCAATGATATTTCCTTAATGGAGACATGGAAAACATCATGAAGGTTGGACAGACTCGGGGGTAAGGCTATACGTAGGCTAGGATCCTACTTTGTTAAGGATTTCAACGGGCCAAGAAATCTGGGCTCAATTTCTTTACTTTCATTGCTCGTCCTATGCATGTGGTGGGGTGATTCTTAGGAACACATGGTCCCTTCTTAAAATCTAGCGGTTTTCGCCGCTTGTCCGCATAGTTTTTCTGTCGACTTGAGCAGGAGAATTTTATCTAATTTTCTTAATTTGTTCCATTGTTTCCCTCACAATATCAGGTCCGAGTAGACTTTGCTCTCCAGGCTCATACCAACATAGAGGTGATTGACACTTCCGTCCATAGAGGCCTCGTATGGTGCCATCCGATACTTGCATGATAACTGTTGTTATATGCAAACTGAATCATCAAGGTACTTATCCAAACTCCCTTTGATCTAAAACACATGCCCTCAACATGTCCTCCAAAGTTTGGATAGTTCTTTCAGATTGACCGTCCGTTTGGGGGTGATAAGCCGTGCTCAGAACAAGCTTGAACCAAACGCCTTCTGAAAGGCTCCCCAAATCGTGACGTGAATCGCGGATCTCGATTGAAGATTATTGTTGACGGTACTCCATGTAATCTTACTATCTCCTGATATATAACGTGCTAACCTATCCAAGGAATAAGTCACCTTAATAGGTAAAAAGTGGGCTGACTTCAGTCAACGATCCACGATTACCCATATGGCATCATGATTCGCTTGGGTCCTCGGTAGTCCAGTTACAAAATCCATGGAGATACTATCCCACTTCCATTCAGGGATTGACAGAGGTTGCAACATTCCAGAAGGTTTTTGGTGTTCAATCTTCACTTTTTGACATACCAAGCACTTACTCACCCATGTGCACACATCCTTCTTCAATCCTGGCCACCAGAACATCTTCTTCAAATCTTGATACATCTTGGTGGCACCCAATGAAGGGTAAATGGCTCTTATGGGCTTCCTCCAAAATATCCTTTGGAGGTCACCACTAGCAGGTACACATATACGACCTTCAAACCTCCATAAACTATCATTCCCTTGGGTAAAACCTTTCAACTTATCAGCTCTTACCGCCTCTAAGGTCTCTTGAAATTCTGTATCTTTCCTTTGGGCTTGAGCAATTCTTTCCTTGAATTCACTCGTCACACTAAGGTGACAAGCTCTTATGCCCTTAGTGGTCAAGGTCATCCTAAATTTAAGTCTCTAAATGCTCAATTAACTCAACCTCCTTCACCATCAAACGGGACACTTGTAAGGATTTCCTACTTAGGGCATCAGCTACAACATTAGCTTTACCTGGATGATAGTTTAACCCAAAATCATAATCTTTTAAAAACTCCATCCACCTTCTTTGCCTCATGTTTAGCTCTTTTTGATCAAAGAGATATTTCAAACTCTTGTGATCGGAAAACACCTCAAACCTCACTCCGTATAAATGGTGTCTCCAAATCTTTAGAGCAAACACGAGCGGCTAACTCAAGGTCATGGGTGGGGTAATTTGCCTCATGCGGCTTGAGTTGTCTTGATGCGTAGGCCACCACTTGCCTATTTGCATCAGTACACAACCCAAACCTTTCTCGAAGCATCACAGTACACTTCAAAAGGCACATTGGGGTCGGGTAATACTAAAACAAGGGTTGAGGTTAGCTTGTGTTTCAGCTCTTGAAAGCTCTTCTCACACTCGGGGTCCATGAAAAAATGGTGTTTTTCCTAGTTAGCTTGGTCAGGGGTAGGGAAATCTGGAAAATCCCTTGATAAACCGACGTAATAACCAGCTAAACCCAAAAAGCTCCTTACTTCAGTACCGTGGTTGGTCTTTCCAGTCACAACCGTTTCCACCTTACTAGGATCTACAGCAATTCCTTTCTTAGATACTACATGCCCTAAAAATTTCACCTCATCTAACCAGAATTCACACTTAGAAAGCTTGGCATATAGTTTCTTTTCCTTCAAGATCTCTAGTACTATGGTTAGGTGGCGTTCATGCTCCTTGTGGGTCTTAGAGTAGATGAGAATGTCATCTATGAAGACAACCACAAACTGAATCTAAATAGGGTCTAAAGATCCTATTCATGTAATCCATAAAAATTGCTGAGCATTGGTTAATCCAAAGGACATTACTCAAACTCAAAATGGCCATATCGAGTTGAAAGGCCATTTTTGGTATATCTTCATCTTCTACCCTAATCTGGTGGTAACCTGACCTCAAATCAATCTTAGAAAACACTACTGCACCTTTAAGCTGGTCAAGTCATCTATCCTAGGCAAAGGGTATTTGTTCTTCACCGTCACTTTATTCAATTGCCTATAGTCAACACACATCCTCATACTTCCATCCTTTTTCTTCACAAACAACACCGGGCTCCCCAAGGTGACGCACTAGGTCTAACAAACTTTTCTCCAATAAATCCTCCAATTGAGCTTTCAACTCGGTAACTCTAATGGGGACATCCTGGATGGGGCTATGGATATGGGACCTGCCGGAAGCAATTCTATGGAAAACTCTATCTCTCTCTTGGGAAACTCGTATCTCATCTGGAAATACTTCAGGATAATTTCTTACTATCGGATCTCATTGATACTTTGCTCAAAGTCTACATCACTAGCGGCTAGGAAAATATAACCTTTACTCTCACCCTTACCACATCCATTTCTCCAGCGTTATGTAAAGACTTATGGGTTTCTTAGGTCTAATGGGAACAGGAAGAAAAGTAATGGTTTTCTCATAGGTTTAACAGGACACGGTTGGCTTCAAGCCAATCCATGCCAAGAATCACATCTAAACCTTGCATGGGTAAGCAAATGAGATCTAAAACAAATGATCTATTCTCAATAACAAAATGGCAATCTAAACAACATTTACAAGTCCTAACGGGTTTTCCAGGAGGGTAGAAACAATAAGGTCAAAAGGAAGCTCGTTATATGCAAGTTAAGGGTTTTAACACACGAGTGGGAGATAAAAGATGGGAAGCGCCAGAATCATAGGACAATTAAGTTTCTACCATACATATTACACTTACCTTCCACGAGATTTCGTGACTTTGTCGTTTCTTCAGCATTAACGTGAATACCCTTCCTTGGTATTCTGGCTTGGATTGGGGGTTGGCGGGTTCCTTTCGTGCATTCTGGAGTAATGACCTGGTTTTCCACACCGGTAGCACACGTTTGTTCGGCTCGACATGGCATGCTCCCATGATTCTTGCCGCACTTGGACATTCCATGGATGGCACGGGTCGTGGAGGTGCTGCTGGACCTCTTTGTGGTGCTTTCCCTTTATTGTTATTATTGTTGTTGTTGCGATTGTTGCTTGGATTATTATAGCGGTTGTTGTTGTTCGGTCTTCCTTGATGAAAGTTCCTTTGTGGCACTTGTGATCTTGATTGATGTGGAAATGGAGGTCGATTTTGCCTCTTGAACTGTTGACCTTGAGGTGTTAGCTTTTTGATGATATTCTCACTTTGAAGTACCCAGCTTCTCTGCCCTTCTTCAATGATGCGGCATTTGTTGACTAAGGTAGAGAAATCCCTAATTTCCAAGTGCGCAACTCCACATTAAGTTCTCCTTTAACCCTAACTCGTATTTAATGCATTTCCAATACTCATCAGGGTTACCTTGGTACATCCTTGAGAACTTAATGAGTTCCTCAAATTGGCAGGATCCTGAGCCACATTCATATTCCCCTGGACAAGTTGCATGAATTCAATGTCCTTAGCATTTCTAACCGACTGGAAAGTACTTCTCGTAAAAATGGACCTTGAATAATTCCCAATCAATGTCCACTTCGGTTGCCTCCAGGAGTCTTCGACCGGTCCACCAAAGCCGGCATCACCCTCAAGCATGTGGGTGGCAAAAGTGACCTTCTGCTCCTCTGAACATGGAACTACAGCAAAGACCTTCTCAATATTCAGAATCCATTCATCTCTACATTAGGATTCAGGGTCCCTTGAAAACAGTGGATTCGCCTTACGAATTCCCGAAACGAGCATGTTCGGGAATTTCATGTCCTTGATTTATATTAGCTTGACGATCCCGTCCATCCGTTCCATCATCATTCTCATTGTCCTTGCTACATCGCGAAGTGCTTCAACGGTCTCATTATCTTGGTTAGTGCGCTCCTAGTCTGTTGTCGTCGTGCCATTGGTCCCTATACACACAAAAGCAACACTGAGGTGATCAGGCCCAATATTCCATGCAAAGTGAGCAAGTTACCATGGCACTTTCAACATAGGAGTCATGTATTTCTAATCCTCAAGCTCATCCTAATGATAAACATCTACACATGACATTACTAACGTATTATGCTTTAGAAGCATAGCCGTCAATCCTCAGGCTCGTGAGAAGGAAACTCTGATACCAAAATGTAACACCCTAGTAATTAACCAAATACACCTAGGTTGAATTGGATTAATGACTAGACTTTACTCTTTGCTTTGGTTCTTTCATCATATTTTGAAAATACTTAGTGAAATTACGAGCCATTTTTTTTAACATAATTGAAATCGTGAGCCCGCATAACATAAACGATTAAGCGGTAGTAAAATAAGACATTTAAGAATCTAAATATATCATATTGGCTCCATCACATAACATCCATAATGCACATCACAACATATATACAATAACCTCACTCAAAAGGTGAGTTAAGTTCATACATCATATCTTACATATTCACACTATAGGAAACTATTTATAAGGAAATTATGCCCCTAAACTAGATAACCTTAAAAGCTAGGAAGGCTACTCTAAACCTGGGATGTATAACTCTTAAGACTACTTAAGAACTCTCTAGGCCACTGTCTTGGAAATGGGGAAGAAACCCGATCATCGACGAGCTTCCTCGGAAGGGGGCACACGAAATGCACCAGGCTGGGGTCGCATGGACGATCTTCTTGCTAACCTCGGCTGAACAACTGTTCCTCACTACCCTCTCTTACACGTGGGAGAGTAGGAGAGAGCTCTAGAATAAGCATGAGTAGGAGGGTCCTTTGAAGGATCAGTTTCAGAAATCGTTCGTGGATTATACTCTGAAAACCATGGACGCAGATGAGGCGGATAAGAACGTAACATTCTTTCATCAAGTGGACGTGCATGTTCAAAACCATTTCATCGCCATAGGGAGAAGTAGGAAAAAATGATAACTAGGGACAGGATGTGCAAATGGACGACCTACATAAATAAAAACACGAACGAGCACCTTCCTTCAAAGTGATACGAATGATGCACCGGATCATAGTGGAATTCCCAGTAGGGTGTCAACGACAGGACGAATGTCGCCATCTGAATTGAAGACAATGACGGAAATAAAGGAAAGGAGTGAGAATCTTACTAAAGAATTCTCAGGAGGTATCCTTCTACGGTGTCATCATCAAAGTCTCCAGGAATCTCAGGGTTATTATAAAATAGTGAACATACAAAGATTAAATTTTAAGTTCAGAAAATACTTTTACCGAGATTCGACCAATTTTAATTATGCGTCTTATAATGCATCATAATCTTAACATGTCATATTTATAATGAACTTTTCTTTTATCATTACATCATATTCCTCATCATCATCATTAATATAACATGCATAGAAGAACATCATATTTCTCATCATCAACTCATGTATGTTATGCATAGAAGAATATCATAATAGCTACACATGGACATGGTGCACATAATTTATTTCTTTAGTACCTTAGGTGACTTTAAAATCTTATCATCCTCATTATTTTCCTTGGGCCACCCTATACTCCACCCTTTTGGGAGTAATCTAGGTTATGAGCTCATACCTTACTAGTCGTCACTAGCATATACTTATCCTTTTTGATAAGTTAAAGTCCTGACTCTACCCTTTTGAGAGAACAGGTTAGGGGGCTAGAATCACCTTTTCACCACCTATAGTTTGATGGGTCCAAGGATCATTTTCTTATAAATTTTAAGTCACCAATAAGTCTTTGCATGTTACAACTCACAATTCATAATAATTCTAACATTTTCTTATTTAGTCTTATTCTGGAATAATATATATCAACTATAATCATGCATCTGGAGATTCCAGGAAAGAGAGGTGGGTCACAATGGACACGCTTAAATACCAAATCTTTCCTTAGCCAGAATCTTTCCAAATTGCACTCTTAAGTAATACACTTTCTTCCAGTAACAAAATATGTCCTTATTTCATGCATAAGTTTTCATTGTTTGCAACAGCAACTATAACATACAAACCAGGGAATCAATCAATGACACCAAATTCTTATAAGCATCAAATCACATTTTAAGTACACATAAAATTACTAGCTTCCCATAAAATTCTTACAAAGTTTTAAAACTCTTTTAGAACTAATTCTTTTTGTTAAACTTGAAAGAAGTCATAGGACTTTAGGCCTAACTTAACCATGGGACCGATTTATAACTTGAAAGAATGTTCATAATTAAATCTTTCACTTAAGATAAAAGGAGCAAGTCTTGAGCTTTAGAGATTTAGGTGACATCTTAGAATTATTACCATGCTATGCAACCTTATTTTAATCTTATCTTTATAAGGTGATAGCTTGGAATTATAAACATGATATGCAATTCCATTTCTTTATCTTTAAGATTTAAGGTGATGACTTGAAAATTAAACATGATGCAAGAACTTGTAATATAAACATGATGCAAGAAACTGGAGCGCGGTAATCGCAGGGACCAGTAGAGGGAGAAGAGAATCTTAAGCAAGAGCGGCGGTAGTCCGCATAGGACCGGTGAGGGAGAAGAGAATTACATTTTTTTTTAAGCTCCAATTCTCAAGACTTCTTAAAGAATAAATTCTTTAACTCCAATTATCTCATTTCTTCGCTTATGATTCATAGGCAAGTCTTTGAGCTCTAGGATTTTTAGGTGATGACATAAAATAAACATGCCATGCATTGATTCTTTTAGCCATTATAAAATAAAGTGAGAGCATAAAATAAACATGAGATGCAACTTCTTTATTATCTTTAGAGATTAAGTGACAACTTGAAATTTAAACATGAAATGCAAGCTTGAAATTTAAACATGAGATATGCAAGTTCATTTATTTATTCTTGAGAATTTAGTTATGACATAAAATAAATATGGTTATGCAAGGCATAAACTTAAACATGGATGCAAGTTCACTTGATCTCTTTACTAGAGCTCCTTCAAGACTTTAAGAGAATTATGATTTCAACCCAATATATGTATCTTAGCAAGACAAAGTAAAAAAATACATATTTCATATTCAAACCTCAAGATAAAAACATTATTCTTTAAAGTTTTGCATTAAATGGAATGTTCAAGCTTTAGAGGCCTAACTTGTGATGGATTTACAACCCATATTCAAGGTCCTCATCATCAAGCCATCATTTCATTCCTTCCTAGGCCATTTGGCCGAAACCATGAAAGGAAAATAAGGAAAGAAAACTGAAATTTTAGAAGCTTTGGAAACTAGTGAAACCTTCAAGTTTTAGAGATCTAACTTGTGAAAGCTTTGCAACCAACACTCAAGAATCTCATCATCAAACCATGGTCTCATCATAAGCTAGGCCATATGGCCGAAATACTTTAAAAAAAAGGAAGAAGAAACTGAAAATGAAAACTTATAAGAAAGCTCATGAAAACATCATTTTTGAGCTAAACATAACTTGTCTTAGCATAAAATGAACTTAGAAACACCTCCCTACCTAATTTGATTTGAAAGAAAGGAAGAGAACTTGGTTTCCTTGAGTGAAATGAAGCAAAATATCCTTGAAAAGCTGAAGGGAGAATTCGGCCAAGAGAAAGAAAGAAAGCTTTTGGTGCTCCTAAGACTAGAATTTGTGTAAGTTATGAACTAAGCATCTAAACTATCTTCAAGCATGCCTATTTATAGAGATTTTGCAGCTCATAAATGGACAAAGGAAGGAAGGAAATCTGACCAAAAATTAGAGGGAAAAAATAAGGAAGAAAAATCATTTTGTTTGGTGGCTTAAAACATGGAATCATGTTTCCATGTTTTCATGATTCTTTGTTTTCATTCTTTGGATTTTTGTGTAATAATTTTCTGACTTATTACTCAATAATTTCGCCATTACAGCCTTGTGGAAGAGGATTTTGTGTGTTCCATGTATTATTTAGGTGTAGGCAAGGTATTCATGCAATTTAGAGAATTTACGGTTAAGGGCTTAAGTGAATTACTAAGCAATTTGGGTGTTTTAAGCAATTTTAGGTTCTAATCAATCTAAATAAATAATTTTGACTCTAGATTAGTAATTAGAATTTAATAAGCTTTAATTTGAGCCTAATATTGCTTAGGTTTCGTTAGACAAATCGAAAATCTCAAAATTTGCAAAACTGGACAAAGAGGGCAAAAACGTAATTTAACTTAAAACTGCCCGGACCATCCGACTTAACCAATGGTTATTCATAACTTAAAAACACCTTTTAAAATATTTTAGTGAGGTTCGGGCTCAAGTCGGCACGCAATTCGAAGTTAAAACGGCCGCAGGGGCGTTTTGGTCATTTCGCGTCGAACTCAAAATTGAGATTCTTCTCCTCTATTAACACACATAACACAAACAATCCTTTATTATCCTCAAAACATCCCCTTGAGGACGGGTGGGGCCCACGATCCTCATTTTAGTAAAATAACCTCAAGGGCATTTTGGTCATTTTACACATACAGAAAATCGGGTTTGCAATGCTTGTACGAATTGCTCCTAACTTCTCTTCTAACGTTATATTCCTTTATTGAGGATTGTTTGGTCTCAAATTTTATATAATATTTACCTACGGTAATTCGGTAATTTCTAATGACAGGAAAATTACAGGAAAATCGGGCGTTACACAGGGATTATTTGAAACTTCCGACGAAGTTACCTGGGATATCTTCAAAAAGGCTTTCTACCATAAGTACTTCCCCTTCTGAGAAATGTGAACGAGTTAGAGTTTATGGCTCTTAAACAAGGACCTATGAGTATAGCGAGTATACCGCCAAATTTGAAGCTTTGCAAGTTTTCTATGATTTACGAACGTGACCCAGATGAAGCCTGGAAGTGCATGAAATATGAAGGGGGCCTACGTGAAGATATAGAAGTAGCTATAAGTCTCTTGGAGATCAAAGACTACCCTACCTTTGTAAATAAATGTCGGTGAGCTGAGAAGTCTAACAAGAAGCTTGCAAGTCTCAGGTATGTACAAAACAATGCCAGGAGAGGATTAACACCCCAGGGCCCTCGTTCAAGCCTGGAACCAGTCTAGGGAAGATTTCTGCCTAATAACAACAACAACAACAACAACAACAACAGAGGGAAGAGCTTCAATCCTAAGATCAGATAAGACGAAGTGCCCTAAATATGGAAAATATCACTGGAAATGCCGTGGACAATGCAAATTGTTTGCTTTGGCTATGGGAAACCAGGACACAAGATTTGAATCTCCTAACAAGAAAGTTTAGCAACCCATCCCCAGGCAACAGTAACAAGGGCACATTTTTACTGTAAATGCCAAGGAAGCTTCTTAATCTGCCGATTTAATCCGAGGTAAGTGTGAAATAAATCGTAATACCTTAGATGTAGTGTATGATTCGGGTACCATTCATTCTTTCATATCCCATGATTGTGTATAAAGGTTAGAATTATCTGTGTTTGAGTTACCTTATGATCTTCTTGTATCCATTCCCACTGCGGTTTTATTAAGACTTATTATGCATGCATGAACCTTCTGTAACATCCCTTGCCGCTTTATGGATTAATGATTGTCCCCACGAACTAACACTGTCTTTTTAGCATACTTTGTCCTCACTCACATGTTTCCTGGAAAACTTCCCAGGAGGTCACCCATCCCAAAATTACCCCAAGTCAAGCATGCTTAACTTGGAGTTGTTTCGTGATATGCTACCGAAAAGAAAGATGCATCTTTGTGGCATAGGTAGTACCAATCAATTCATATAAGTCCTCCTTAACTATATAGTCCCATACTTATATGGAGCTTGTTCCTGAAGGCTCTATTTCCCTTAAGTGGTGTGATCCACCATAAATATCATTTGGTATAACTATCTATTGTGGAATTGTCCACAGCAAATAACCATTGGGTATAAACTAAGTCTTTCCTATGTCAATGAAAAGAGAAAAATGCACTAATTTGATTTTTTGTGGCCACAAGTGAACACATGTCACTTTGAAATAATTTCACTATGATTATTATATGCATACTCATGTTATTCTGATTTGTTTGCTTGGGATTATTTACTAGTTTTTGGAACATTATGATATATGTGCACTAAGTGATTGATTGTTAAAAGCTACCCACTTTGGAGGGATGATTTTAGAACTTTAAAATGAATCTTTAATGTGTATTGCATGATCACATTTTCTTGATAAACCAAGTGGTTGGGATGATGATTGTAACATCCCTTGCTTTATAGATTGCGACTCCCACAAACCAACATGAGTTTTTTCATGCTTTGTCTTCACTCACACTATTCCTGGAAAACTTCCCAGGAGGTCACCCATCCCAAAATTACCCCAAGTAAAGCACACTTGACTATGGAGTTCTTTCATGATGGGCTACTAAAAGAAAGATGCATCTTTGTGGCATAGGTAGTACCAATCAATTCATATAAGCCCTCCTTAATTATAGTCCCATACCTATAGAGACTCAGATCCTCTCATCCGGTGTGTAATTGGTTTATTCATGTACCCCTCCACTTGGAGGCAGGAGCCCTCCTTGTCCATGCCTTCTCGCATAGGCGATCACTCCCTGCCTCATCCCCCGGCATTACATGCCCACTAGCTTCCACTTGATTCGTCCTCGAACCACACCGTACCTGAGAGGTGCAAGCTTTGATACCATTTGTAACATCCTCTCCTGCTTTATGGATTGACTTCCCCCAAAAACCAACACGGTCTTTCAGCGTGCTTTGTCCTGACTCACACGCTTTTTGGAAGTCTTCCCAGGAGGTAACCTATCCCAAAATTACCCCAAGTAAAGAACACTTAACTGTGGAGTTCTTTCGTGATAGGCTACCGAAGAAAGATGCATCCTTGTGGCATAGGTAGTACCAATCAATTCATATAAGCCCTCCTTAACCGTATAGTCCCATACCTATACAGACAGGATCCTTCTTATTCGGTGTGTAATCGGTTCATTCATGTAGCCCTCTCTTTGAGGTAGGAGTCACTCCTTATCCGTGCCTTCCGGACCTTCACTCCCTCCTCGTTCTACATGTAAACCCTAAAAATTATTTTAAAAATTATTTTGGGCTTTATTAATCGTAATTTCAAATATCTGACAAACGTAGTGATAATGAAGGTGACTCAATGATTGCAAAAAAAAAAAAAAATTCTGGCCGGGTGAATAGTGACCTTGCAGGCCCCACAGCCCATCGTGACGCCAAACTCTAAAATTAGGACCCAGAGTGCCCGAAACTAAGGAGTTATAGGATTGAGATTAGAAATGGTATGGAATGATAATTTTAGACCTGGAATTAATTTTTGGGCAATATCTATTTTACGGGTAATAATTTACCCATTCGAGTAAATTACGATGTGTAATTTGTATACCGTATGAAGCTTACAGTGCCACTTGCCACCTATTGTGACAAGTGTATGGCCCAAAAAGAGACACACCACTTGCCTTTATGACTATCCAATGAAGGCATTACAAAATTTCAACTTTACTTTAAGGAATTAATTTGTGATAGAAATACATTACAACACAACATATGCAATAAATGAACACAAGACCACATTTCTCATTTTTCCTCTTCAAGGTTCGGCCTAGACATTTCCTTTTCAGCCTCCTTATTGTCTTCTTAGCATGTTATATTAAGATGCAACACATAATCATTATAGCATTTTCTCATATTTCATGCGTAAGCATTTCCAATGATGCCAAAAGAAACTATAACATGCAAAATGATGGACTCTATCATTAGAGGTCAAGCACTCACATAGCATCATATAGCACAAAACTTCAACATTCCAAAGCATCAAAGAAAACATCATCACATAAATGTGCCTTTAGTAACCAAACTTCTAAAACCGGTAACTCTAATTGTCAAATTAGTTTCTTATGCATCTAAAAGGGGTTTATAGTCATCATTACCATTAATTAATTAGCTCAAGAACATTATTAACCAAAGTTGGACAGCATAGGCAATAAAATAATTCAAACTTTAATGTGCTAGAAGTTGTGTTTTACACCCTTTCTCATTATCTACTTTTCCTATGATGCTAAAATCAATTCCTAAAACTAGTTATAAGTCATTCTTACTCAAATAAACATGATACAACCTGATTATCATAAAATTAAAGGTGATGGAAAATTTAAAGACAAGGCCGAAACATAAAGAGTATCATAAGCATAAAACAAGGCATTTCTAGTAACTAAGCTTCATAAGAAACTTTATTATGTGAATGAAAATGGCGAGTCTTGAGCACTAGATCCATTCCTTTTTAGTGATGGCATAATTGTAAACATGTAATGCAAGCCTTATTCTTAGTCTTTTTAAGTTAATAGCAAGAAAGATAAATATGCTATGCAAGGAAATATAAACATGAATGCAAAGACTTGAATATAAACATGAATGCAAGGACTTGAAAGTAAACATGAATGCAATCCATTTATTTAGTTTTAGTGCTCTAGGCCTCTTAGAGTATTTACTCTAAATCACATCTCAACTTTAAGGTTGAGATAGGTAGGCTTTAAGATTAGTTGTTAAGTGATAACTTGAAAATAAATATGCTAGACAAGGAAATATAGACATGTATGCAAGGACTTGAAAGTAAACATGAACGCAAGTCCATTTTCTTATTTTACTACTCTAGGCCTCTTAGAGTATTTACTCTAAATCACATCTCAACTTTAAGGTTGAGATAGGTAGGCTTTGAGATTAGTTGTTAAGTGATAACTTGAAAATAAATATGCTAGATAAGGAAATATAAACATGAATGCAAAGACTTGAAAGTAAACATGAATGCAAGTCCATTTCTGTAAGTCCTAGGCTCAAGATTACCACTTGAACAACATAACAATACCATTTAGTAAAACTTTCTTAAGCAAACTACTTAGCATAATCATCATACTTTATGAAAGCAAAACTCAAGCTCTAGAGGTTTCATTGTGATGAACTCCTAGTCATCATCTAGAAACTCTCATCAAGCTATCATGAGAAGCCTTCAAAACCTTGAAGGCCGAAAACACAAGAGAAAGGAAAAGAGAAACCGAAATGGCATAGCCTAAGGAAGATCATCAAATCATCATTTTAAACTAAGAACAACACGTAATAAAGCAAGAAAATAACTTGGAATACAACTCCTGACCAAAGTTTGCTTGAGGGAAGGAAAGAAAGCTTAGTCTTGAAGTAAAAATAGAAGAAAATCTTCTGAGAACTAAGAAGGGGATTTAACCAAAATGGAAAAGGAAGAAAGGAAGTTGTGTTTAGGAAATGGTAGAGAAGGAATTCTTTGAGCTTAGGAAGAAAGCTTAGAGTTTGCAAGTGTGTAAAGGTTTCAATGAGCTTTCATGCATGCCTATTTATAGAGAAAATGAAACACATGGATGGCCTTTGGGGGGGAGTGGCCGATGGTCAATGAGGGAAAAGAGAGTAAGAAATATGTAACATCCTCCCAACAACACCATTCTTAAGCCATGATGTCATACTCGAGAGTTGTTACTTATTAATTAGCGGACCTTTCTTAATTATCTATAGCAAACTCGATTCACGTGCGAGAATGCTAAGCGTAATTCTATTAAAACATATTACAAGTAAACATCAAGTTTATTAAACATACATTAAAATACATAAGGAAGCTCCTCTATGAGCTTTAGTACATATTGTCTTCTAATACATTTATATACATACTCATTTCACTAAGTAATAGGAAATAAAAGAGGAACTACTACACTATAGCAATCCTACACTCCTTTTGTAACGCCTCGATTTCGCTAAACTTTCAAAATGACTAAAATGCCCTGAGGTCATTTTCACCCTCAACACGAGGACGGCGGCTTTGGGCCATCCTCATAGGGTTCATATGTTATATGAAGGGGATTGTTTGAGTGCGAATGCCTAACGAGTAGAAAAACCTCATTTATGAGATCTCTTAAACGACCAAAATACCCAGGATAGAATTAAGGGAGTTTTAAGTTCCGTTTTGACCTTCTTCGAGGTTT
>JAMLFY010000868.1:0-21825 GCA_030441495.1 Dalbergia oliveri
CCTAATCAAGTCTTAACAACCTTAATTAGTCATTACCTCACCTAAACACTTTCTTAAACTCTTAACCAAAACCCTTAATAAAGAACCTGATTACATACACTAAAACACAATTACATGAACAAATTAATCGTTCCCTTGGCTCCACATGGAGTGGCCTGTAACACCCTAATAATTAACCCAATACACCTAGGCAGTATTTGATTAATTACTAGACTTTACTCTTTGCTTCAGTTCCTTAATCATGCTTTGAAAATACTTAGTGAAATTACGAGCCATTTTTTTTTTAAACATAATTGAAAACGTGAGCCGCGCTTAACGTGAATGATTTAGCAAAATTTAAAAGACACATAGGAATTTACAAACATCACATCATAATATATTGGCTCCATCATACAGCATCCATAATTACATATCATATAGATATTTTGCCTACCAACAGAATAAGACTAAGTGTAGGCAATCTAATAAAACATAAATAATATATGGATGGAAGGACATCCATTAATGGCACCTAGTAATAACACTCCAGGGATAGGGATAGATATCTGAAATATACGAGTGAAACTAGCAGGATTCAAGTTCAACTACCCTTACAGCCTCAATGTGATTCACGAACGCTTCCTTCTTTTCTGAAGACGAGATGGAAAGAAAAATAGAGGGAGTGAGAAACTTATAAAAAGAATCTCAGTAGGGTACTCACCTCATGATGCATTGTGTCATCATCATCGTCCCCAGGAACCTCGGGTTATTATGAAATAGTGAGCATGCTAAGATTGATTTATTAAGTTCGAAAATATACTTTACCGAGGTTCGTCGGTTTTAATCATGCGTCTTATAATGCATCATAAACTTAGCATGTCATGTTTATAATGAACTTTTCCTTTCATATATAATAACATAGTTATGCATAAAATCACATCATATTCCTCATCATCATTTCATAATACTATGCATAGCAGAATATCATATTTCTCATCATCATCTCATAAATACTATGCATAGCAGAACATCATATTCACATAATGCATTTACTTAGTTTCTTAGGTGACTTAAAGTTACTTTCATCATCATTTTCCTGGGCCACCCTATACTCCACCCTTTTGGGAGTAATCTAGGTTATGAGCTCATACCTTGCTAGTCGTCACCAGCACATACTTATCCCTTTTGATAAGTAAAAATTTTGTCTCTACCCTTTTGAGAGAACAGACTAGGGGCAAGAATCACCTTTTCACCGCCTATAGTTTGACGGGTCCAAAGGATCATTTTCTCATATATTTTGAGTCACCTTTAAGTCTTTGCATGTTATATCATAATACAATTCTTCATTCATAATCATCATAACATTTTCTCATTTATAGTCTTATGCCGAAATAATATATACCAACTGTAATCATGCATCTGGAGATTCCAGGAAAGAGAGGTGGGTCACAATGGACACGCTTAAATACCAAATCTTTCCTTAGCCAGAATCTTTCCAAATTGCACTCTTACAGTAATACACTTTCTTCCAGGAACAGAATATGTCTTTATTTCATGCATAAGTTTTCATTGTTTGCAACAACAACTATAACATACAAACCAGGGAATCAATCAATGACACCAAATTCTTAATAAGCATCAAATCATATTTTAAGTACACATAAATTACTAGCTTCCCATAAAATTCTTACAAAGTTTTAAAACTCTTTTAGAACTAATTCTTTTTGTTAAACTTGAAAGAAGTCATAGGACTTTAGGCCTAACTTAACCATGGGACCGATTTATAACTTGAAAGAATGTTCATAATTAAATCTTTCACTTAAGATAAAAGGAGCAAGTCTTGAGCTTTAGAGATTTAGGTGACATCTTTGAATTATTACCATGCTATGCAACCTTATTTTAATCTTATCTTTATAAGGTGATAGCTTGGAATTATAAACATGATATGCAATTCCATTTCTTTATCTTTAAGATTTAAGGTGATAACTTGAAAATTAAACATGATGCAAGAACTTGTAATATAAACATGATGCAAGAAACTGGAGCGGAAATCCGACAGGACCGGTGGAGGGAGAAAGAATCTTAAGCAACCAGCGTAGTCCGCACAGGACCGGTGAGGGATGAGAATTACATTTTTTTTTAAGCTCCAATTCTCAAGACTTCTTAAAGAATAAATTCTTTAACTCCAATTATCTCATTTCTTCGCTTATGATTCATAAGCAAGTCTTTGAGCTCTAGGATTTTTAGGTGATGACATAAAATAAACATGCCATGCATTGACTCTTTTAGCCATTATAAAATAAAGTGAGAGCATAAAATAAACATGAGATGCAACTTCTTTATTATCTTTAGAGATTAAGTGACAACTTGAAATTTAAACATGAAATGCAAGCTTGAAATTTAAACATGAGATATGCAAGTTCATTTATTTATTCTTGAGAATTTAGTTATGACATAAAATAAATATGGTTATGCAAGGCATAAACTTAAACATGGATGCAAGTTCACTTTATTTCTTTACTAGAGCTCCTTCAAGACTTTAGAGAATTATGTTTTCAACCCAATATATGTATCTTAGCAAGACAAAGTAAAAATACATATTTCATATTCAAACCTCAAGATAAAAACATTATTCTTTAAAGTTTTGCATTAAATGGAATGTTCAAGCTTTAGAGGCCTAACTTGTGATGGATTTACAACCCATATTCAAGGTCCTCATCATCAAGCCATCATTTCATTCCTTCCTAGGCCATTTGGCCGAAACCATGAAAGGAAAATAAGGAAAGAAAAACTGAAATTTTAGAAGCTTTGGAAACTAGTGAAACCTTCAAGTTTTAGAGATCTAACTTGTGAAAGCTTTGCAACCAACACTCAAGAATCTCATCATCAAACCATGGTCTCATCATAAGCTAGGCCATATGGCCAAAATACTTTAAAAAGAAAGGAAGAAGAAACTGAAAATGAAAACTTAAAAGAAAGCTCATGAAAACATCATTTTGAGCTAGAAACATAACTTGCTTAGCATAAAATGAACTTAGAAACACCTCCCTACCTAATTTGATTTGAAAGAAAGGAAGAGAACTTGGTTTCCTTGAGTGAAATGAAGCAAAATATCCTTGAAAAGCTGAAGGAGAATTCAGCCAAGAGAAAGAAGAAAGAAAGCTTTTGGTGCTCCTAAAACTAGAATTTGTGTAAGTTATGAACTAAGCATCTAAACTATCTTCAAGCATGCCTATTTATAGAGATTTTGCAGCTCATAAATGGACAAAGGAAGGAAAGAAATCTGACCAAAAATTAGAGGAAAAAAAATAAGGAAGAAAAATCATTTTGTTTGGTGGCTTAAAACATGGAATCATGTTTCCATGTTTTCATGATTCTTTGTTTTCATTCTTTGGATTTTTGTGTAATAATTTTCTGACTTATTACTCAATAATTTCGTGCATTACAGCCTTGTGGAAGAGGATTTTGTGTGTTCCATGTATTTTTTAGGTGTAGGCAAGGTATTCATGCAATTTAGAGAATTTACGGTTAAGGGTTTAAGTGAATTACTAAGCAATTTGGGTGTTTTAAGCAATTTTAGGTTCTAATCAATCTAAATAAATAATTTTGACTCTAGATTAGTAATTAGAATTTAATAAGCTTTAATTTGAGCCTAATATTGCTTAGGTTTCGTTAGACGAATCAAAAATCTCAAAATTTGTAAAACTGCACAAGACAGGGGCAAAACGGTCATTTTACTTAAAAATTGCCCGAGACCACCCGAGCTTAACCAATGGTTAATCATGGCTTAAAAACACCTTTTAACACATTTTAGTGAGGTTCGGGCTTAAGTCGGACGCAAATCGGAGTTAAAACGCCGTAAGGGCGTTTTGGTCATTTCGCGTCGAGCTCAAAATTAGGATTCTTCTCCTCTATTAACACACATAACACAAACAATCCCTTATTAACATCAAAACATCCCCTTGAGGATGGGTGGGGCCCACGATCCTCATTTTCTGAGTAAAATAACCTCAGGGCATTTTGGTCATTTTACACGTACAGAAATTGGGGTTTGCAATACTTGCACGAATTGCTCCTAACTTCTCTTCTAACGTTATATTCCTTTATTAAGGATTGTTTGGTCTCAAATTTTATATAATATTTACCTACGGTAATTCGGTAATTCCTAATGATAGTAAAAATTACAGTAAAAATTGGGGCGTTACATTACTCCCCTCCTTAAAAGAATTTCGCCCTCGAAATTCGTTCCTGAGAATAGCTCTGGATACTGTGCTTGCATATCTGATTCCAGCTCCCATGTAACTTCTTCGGTTTCATCTTGTCCCCATGCTACTTTGACTAGGGTACAACCTTGTTCCTTAACGCTTAACTCCTCGGTCAACGATTCTCGTGGGTGGTAAGTTAAACGTTAGGTCATCTCTTAATTGTACATGTTCTGGCTCTAGTACATGACTTGGGTAGAATGATATTTCCTTAACTGGAGACATGGAAAACATCATGAAGGTTGGACAGACTCGGGGGTAGGGCTATACGGTAGGCTACATATCCTATTTTGCTAAGGATTTCAAACGGACCAAGAAATCTGGGGCTCAATTTCTTTACTTTCATTGCTCGGCCTATGCCTGTGGTGGGGTGATTCTTAGGAACACATGGTCCCTTTTTGAAAATCTAGCGGTTTTCGCCGCTTGTCCGCATAGTTTTTCTGCGACTTTGAGCAGGAAGAATTTTATCCCTAATTTTCTTAATTTGTTCCGTTGTTTCCCTCACAATATCAGGTCAAGTAGACTTTGTTCTCTGGGCTCATACCAACATAAAGGTGATTGACACTTCCGTCCATAGAGGGCCTCGTATGGTGCCATACCGATACTTGCATGATAACTGTTGTTATATGCAAATTCAATAATAAGGTACTTATCCCAACTCTCTTTGATCTAAAACACAAGCCCTCAACATGTCCTCCAAAGTTTGGATAGTTCTTTCAGATTGACCGTCCGTTTGGGGTGATAAGCCGTGCTCAAACACAGCTTTGAACCAAACGCCTTCTGAAAGGCTCCCCAACCGTGACGTGAATCGCGGATCTCGATCCGAGATTATCGACGGACTCCGTGTAACCTTACTATCTCCTGAATATATACTGTGCTAACCTATCCAAGGAATAAGTCACCTTAATAGGTAAAAAGTGGGCTGACTTAGTCAACCGATCCACTATTACCCAAATGGCGTCATGATTCGCTTGGGTCCTCGGTAGTCCAGTTACAAAATCCATGGAGATACTATCCCACTTCCACTCGGGGATTGATAGGGGTTGCAACATTCCAGAGGGTCTTTGGTGCTCAATCTTCACCTTTTGACATACCAAGCATTTATTCACCCATGTGCACACATCCTTTTTCAATCCAGGCCACCAGAACATCTTCCTCAAATCTTGATACATCTTGGTGGCACCAGGATGGAGGGTGAAATGACTCTTATGGGCTTCCTCCAAAATATCCTTTCGAGGTCACCACTAGCAGGTACACATATACGACCTTCAAACCTCCATAAACTATCATTCCCTTGGGTAAAACCTTTCAACTTATCAGCTCTTACGCCTAAGGTCTCTTGAAATTCTGTATCTTTCCTTTGGGCTTGAGCAATTCTTTCCTTGAATTCACTTGTCACACTAAGGTGACAAGCTCTTATGCCCTTAGTGGTCAAGGTCATTCCTAGGTTGAGGTCTCTAAATTGCTCAATTAACTCAATCTCTTTCACCATCAAACGGGACACTTGTAAGGATTTCCTACTTAGGGCATCAGCTACAACATTAGCTTTACCTGGATGATAGTTTAACCCGAAATCATAATCTTTTAAAAACTCCATCCACCTTCTTTGCCTCATGTTTAGCTCTTTTTGATCAAAGAGATATTTCAAACTCTTGTGATCAGAAAACACCTCAAACCTCACTCCGTATAAATGGTGTCTCCAAATCTTTAGAGCAAACACGACAGCGGCTAACTCAAGGTCATGGGTGGGTAATTTGCCTCATGTGGCTTGAGTTGCCTCGATGCATAGGCCACCACTTGCCTATCCTGCATCAGTACACAACCCAAACCCTTCCTCGAAGCATCACAGGACACTTCGAAAGGCACATTGGGGTCGGGTAACACTAAAACGGGGTTGAGGTTAGCTTGTGTTTCAGCTCTTGAAAGCTCTTTTCACACTCCGGGTCCATGAAAAAGAGGTGTTTTTCCTAGTTAGCTTAGTCAGAAGAAAGGAAATCTGGGAAAATCCCTTGATAAACCGACGGTAATAACCAGCTAAACCTAAGAAGCTCCTTACTTCATTCCGTGGTTGGTCTTTCCAGTTTACAACCGTTTCCACCTTACTAGGATCTACAGCAATTCCTTTCTTAGATACTACATGCCCTAAAAATTTCACCTCATCCAACCAGAATTCACACTTAGAAAGCTTGGCATATAGTTTCTTTTCCTTAGGATTTCCATACTATAGTTAGGTGGCGTTCATGCTCCTCGTGGGTCTTAGAGTAGATGAGAATGTCATCTATAAAGACAACCACAAACTGATCTAAATAGGGTCTAAAGATCCTATTCATGTAATCCATAAAAATTGCCGGAGCATTGGTTAATCCAAAGGACATTACTCCAAACTCAAAATGGCCGTATCGGATACGAAAGGCCGTTTTTGGTATATCTTCATCTCTCACCCTAATTGGTGGTAACCTGACCTCAAATCAATCTTAGAAAACACTGTTGCCCTTTAAGCTGGTCCATCAAGTCATCTATCCTAGGCAAAGGGTATTTGTTCTTCACTGTCACTTTATTCAATTGCCTATAGTCAACACACATCCTCATACTCCCATCCTTTTTCTTCACAAACAACACAGGGGCTCCCCAAGGTGATGCACTAGGTCTAACAAACTTTTTCTCCAATAAATCCTCCAATTGAGCTTTCAACTCGGTCAACTCTAATGGGGACATCCTGATGGGGCTATGGATATGGGACCTGCACGGAAGCAATTCTATGGAAAACTCTATCTCTCTCTTGGGGAAACTCTGGTATCTCTGGAAATACTTCGGGATAATTTCTTACTATTGGTATCTCATCGATACTTTGCTCAAAGTCTACATCACTAGCGCTAAGAAAATATAACCTTTACTCTCACCCTTACCAGTCCATTTCTATGTTATGTAAAGACTTATGGGTTTCTTAGGTCTAATGGGAACAGGAAGAAAAGTAATGGTTTTCTCATAGCAGTTTAACAGGACACGGTTGGCTTCAAGCCAATCCATGCCAAGAATCACATCTAAACCTTGCATGGGTAAGCAAATGAGATCTAAAACAAATGATCTATTCTCAATAACAAAATGGCAATCTAAACAACATTTACAAGTCCTAACGGGTTTTAGGGTAGAAACAATAAGGTCAAAAGGAAGCTCGTTATATGCAAGTTAAGGGTTTTAACACACGAGTGGGAGATAAAAGAATGGGAAGCGCAGAATCATAAGTACAATTAAGTTTCTACCATACATATTACACTTACCTTCCACGAGATTTCGTGACTTTGTCGTTTCTTCAGCATTAACGGTGAATACCCTTCCTTGGTATTCTGGCTTGGGATTGGGGGTTGGCGGGTTCCTTTCTGTGCATTCTCGGGAGTAATGACCTGGTTTTCCACAAGCACTTTGTTCGGCTCGACATGGCATGCTCCCATGATTCTTGCCGCACTTGGGACATTCCATGGATGGCACGGGTCGTGGAGGTGCTGGACCTCTTTGTGGTGCTTTCCCTTTATTGTTATTATTGTTGTTGTTGCGATTGTTGGGATTATTATAGCGGTTGTTGTTGTTGTTCGGTCTTCCTTGATGAAAGTTCCTTTGTGGCACTTGTGATCTTGATTGATGTGGAAATGGAGGTCGATTTTGCCTCTTGAACTGTTGACCTTGAGGTGTTAGCTTTTTAATGATATTCTCAGACTTTGAAGTACCCAGCTTCTCTACCCTTCTTCAATGATGCACCATTTGTTGACTAAGGTAGAGAAATCCCTAATTTCCAAGTGCGCAACCCACATTAAGTTCTCCTTTAACCCTGACTCGTATTTAATGCATTTCCAATACTCATCAGGGTTACCTTGGTACATCCTTGAGAACTTAATGAGTTCCTCAAATTGGCAGTATACAGCCATATTCATATTCCCCTGGACAAGTTGCATGAATTCAATGTCCTTAGCATTTCTAACCGACTCGGAAAGTACTTCTCGTAAAAATGGACCTTGAATAATTCCCAATCAATGTCCACTTCGGTTGCCTCCAGGAGTCTTCGAACACCAGTACAAAGGGCATCATGTAATACCCTAATAATTAACCCAATACACCTAGGCGTATCTGATTAATTACTAGACTTTACTCTTTGCTTCAGTTCCTTAATCATGCTTTGAAAATACTTAGTGAAATTACGAGCCATTTTTTTTTTAAACATAATTGAAAACGTGAGCCGCGCTTAACGTGAATGATTTAGCAAAATTTAAAAGACACATAGGAATTTACAAACATCACATCATAATATATTGGCTCCATCATCCAGCATCCATAATTACATATCATATAGATATTTTGCCTACCAACAGAATAAGACTAAGTGTAGGCAATCTAATAAAACATAAATAATATATGGATGGAAGGACATCCATTAATGGCACCTAGTAATAACACTCCAGGGATAGGGATAGATATCTGAAATATACGAGTGAAACTCAGGATTCAAGTTCAGACCGTGAAGCCTCAATGTGATTCACGAACGCTTCCTTCGTTTTGAAGACGAGATGGAAAGAAAAATAGAGGGAGTGAGAAACTTATAAAAGAATCTCATAGGGTACTCACCTCATGATGCATTGTGTCATCATCATCGTCCCCAGGAACCTCGGGTTATTATGAAATAGTGAGCATGCTAAGATTGATTTATTAAGTTCGAAAATATACTTTACCGAGGTTCGTCGGTTTAATCATGCGTCTTATAATGCATCATAAACTTAGCATGTCATGTTTATAATGAACTTTTCCTTTCATATATAATAACATAGTTATGCATAAAATCACATCATATTCCTCATCATCATTTCATAATACTATGCATAGCAGAATATCATATTTCTCATCATCATCTCATAAATACTATGCATAGCAGAACATCATATTCACATAATGCATTTACTTAGTTTCTTAGGTGACTTAAAGTTACTTTCATCATCATTTTCCTGGGCCACCCTATACTCCACCCTTTTGGGAGTAATCTAGGTTATGAGCTCATACCTTGCTAGTCGTCACCAGCACATACTTATCCCTTTTGATAAGTAAAAATTCTCTACCCTTTTGAGAGAACAGACTAGGGGCAAGAATCACCTTTTCACCGCCTATAGTTTGACGGGTCCAAAGGATCATTTTCTCATATATTTTGAGTCACCTTTAAGTCTTTGCATGTTATATCATAATACAATTCTTCATTCATAATCATCATAACATTTTCTCATTTATAGTCTTATGCCGAAATAATATATACCAACTGTAATCATGCATCTGGAGATTCCAGGAAAGAGAGGTGGGTCACAATGGACACGCTTAAATACCAAATCTTTCCTTAGCCAGAATCTTTCCAAATTGCACTCTTACAGTAATACACTTTCTTCCAGGTAACAGAATATGTCTTTATTTCATGCATAAGTTTTCATTGTTTGCAACAACAACTATAACATACAAACCAGGGAATCAATCAATGACACCAAATTCTTAATAAGCATCAAATCACATTTTAAGTACACATAAATTACTAGCTTCCCATAAAATTCTTACAAAGTTTTAAAACTCTTTTAGAACTAATTCCTTTTGTTAAACTTGAAAGAAGTCATAGGACTTTAGGCCTAAATTAACCATGGGACCGATTTATAACTTGAAAGAATGTTCATAATTAAATCTTTCACTTAAGATAAAAGGAGCAAGTCTTGAGCTTTAGAGATTTAGGTGACATCTTTGAATTATTACCATGCTATGCAACCTTATTTTAATCTTATCTTTATAAGGTGATAGCTTGGAATTATAAACATGATATGCAATTCCATTTCTTTATCTTTAAGATTTAAGGTGATAACTTGAAAATTAAACATGATGCAAGAACTTGTAATATAAACATGATGCAAGAAGCTGAACGGCGTTGGCAGGGACTTGAGGGAGAAGAGATCTTAAGCAAGGGGAAGGCGGTAGTCCGCATAGGAATGGGAGATGAGAATTACATTTTTTTAAGCTCCAATTCTCACTTCTTAAAGAATAAATTCTTTAACTCCAATTATCTCATTTCTTCGCTTATGATTCATAAGCAAGTCTTTGAGCTCTAGGATTTTTAGGTGATGACATAAAATAAACATGCCATGCATTGACTCTTTTAGCCATTATAAAATAAAGTGAGAGCATAAAATAAACATGAGATGCAACTTCTTTATTATCTTTAGAGATTAAGTGACAACTTGAAATTTAAACATGAAATGCAAGCTTGGAAATTTAAACATGAATATGCAAGTTCATTTATTCATTCTTGAGAATTTAGTGATGACATAGAAAGTAAACATGGTTATGCAAGGCATAAACTTAAACATGGATGCAAGTTCATTTTATTTCTTTAGAGCTCCTCCAAGACTTGAAGAAAGAATTCAGCCAGAGGAGGAGGAAATGAGAGCTTTTGGTGCTCCTAAAACTAGAATTTGTGTAAGTTATGAACTAAGCATCTAAACTATCTTCAAGCATGCCTATTTATAGAGATTTTGCAGCTCATAAATGGACAAAGGAAGGAAAGAAATCTGACCAAAAATTAGAGAAAAAAATAAGGAAGAAAAATCATTTTGTTTGGTGGCTTAAAACATGGAATCATGTTTCCATGTTTTCATGATTCTTTGTTTTCATTCTTTGGATTTTTGTGTAATAATTTTCTGACTTATTACTCAATAATTTCGTGCATTACAGCCTTGTGGAAGAGGATTTTGTGTGTTCCATGTATTTTTTAGGTGTAGGCAAGGTATTCATGCAATTTAGAGAATTTACGGTTAAGGGTTTAAGTGAATTACTAAGCAATTTGGGTGTTTTAAGCAATTTTAGGTTCTAATCAATCTAAATAAATAATTTTGACTCTAGATTAGTAATTAGAATTTAATAAGCTTTAATTTGAGCCTAATATTGCTTAGGTTTCGTTAGCAAATCAAAATCTCAAAATTTGTAAAACTTCAAAGGAGGGCAAAACGTCATTTTACTTAAAAATTGCCCGAGACCACCCGAGCTTAACCAATGGTTAATCATGGCTTAAAAACACCTTTTAACACATTTTAGTGAGGTTCGGGTCAAGTCGGCACGCAATCAAAGTTAAAACGTCGTAAGGGCGTTTTGGTCATTTCGCGTCGAAGCAAAATTAGGATTCTTCTCCTCTATTAACACACATAACACAAACAATCCCTTATTAACATCAAAACATCCCCTTGAGGATGGGTGGGGCCCACGATCCTCATTTTCTGAGTAAAATAACCTCAGGGGCATTTTGGTCATTTTACACGTACAAAATTGGGGTTTGCAATACTTGCACGAATTGCTCCTAACTTCTCTTCTAACGTTATATTCCTTTATTAAGGATTGTTTGGTCTCAAATTTTATATAATATTTACCTACGTAATTCGGTAATTCCTAATGATAGTAAAAATTACAGTAAAAATTGGGGCGTTACACATCACCCTCAAGCATGTGGGTGGCAAAAGTGGCCTTCTTCCTCGGAACATGGAACTAGACAAAGCCTTCTCAATATTCCGAATCCATTCATCTGCTACATTAGGATTCAGGTCCCTTGAAAACGGGTGGATTGCCTTAGAAATTCCAGAAACGAGCATGTTCGGAATTTCATGTCCTTGATTTATATTAGCTTGTTCATCCATCCGTTCCATCATCATTCTCATGGTCCTTGCTACGTCGCGAAGTGCTTCACGGTCTCATTATCTTGGTTATTCTGTGCGCTCCAGTCTATTGTCGTCGTGCCATTGGTCCTTATACACACAAAACGGCAACACTGAGGTGATCAAGCCCAATATTCCATGCAAAGTGAGCAAGTTACCATGGCACTTTCAACATGCAGTCATGTATTTCTAATCCTCAAGCTCATCCTAATGATAAACATCTACACATGACATTACTAACGTATTATGCTTTAGAAGCATAGTGGTAATCCTAAGCTAATAGAAGGAAACTCCTAAATACCAAAATGTAACACCCTAATAATTAACCCAATACACTTAGGTTTCTGATTAATTACTAGACTTTACTCTTTGCTTCAGTTCCTTAATCATGCTTTGAAAATACTTAGTGAAATTACGAGCCATTTTTTTTTAAACATAATTGAAAACGTGAGCCGCGCTTAACGTTAATGATTTAGCAAAATTTAAAAGACACATAGGAATTTACAAACATCACATCATAATATATTGGCTCCATCATAGGTCCATAATTACATATCATATAGATATTTTGCCTACCAACGAATAAGACTAAGTGTAGGCAATCTAATAAAACATAAATAATATATGGATGGAAGGACATCCATTAATGGCACCTAGTAATAACACTCAGGGATAGGGATAGATATTGAAATATACGAGTGAAACTAGCAGGATTCAAGTTCAGCTAGGTGAAAGCCTCAATGTGATCACGAACGCTTCCTTCTATTTTTGAAGACGAGATGGAAAGAAAAATAGAGGAGTGAGAAACTTATAAAAAGAATCTCAGTGGGTACTCACCTCATGATGCATTGTGTCATCATCATCGTCCCAGGAACCTCGGGTTATTATGAAATAGTGAGCATGCTAAGATTCATTTATTAAGTTCGAAAATATACTTCCGAGGTTCGTCCCTTTAATCATGCGTCTTATAATGCATCATAAACTTAGCATGTCATGTTTATAATGAACTTTTCCTTTCATATATAATAACATAGTTATGCATAAAATCACATCATATTCCTCATCATCATTTCATAATACTATGCATCAGAATATCATATTTCTCATCATCATCTCATAAATACTATGCATAGCAGAACATCATATTCACATAATGCATTTACTTAGTTTCTTAGGTGACTTAAAGTTACTTTCATCATCATTTTCCTGGGCCACCCTATACTCCACCCTTTTGGGAGTAATCTAGGTTATGAGCTCATACCTTGCTAGTCGTCACCAGCACATACTTATCCCTTTTGATAAGTAAAAATTTCGTCTCTACCCTTTTGAGAGAACAGACTAGGGGCAAGAATCACCTTTTCACCGCCTATAGTTTGACGGGTCCAAAGGATCATTTCCTCATATATTTTGAGTCACCTTAAGTCTTTGCATGTTATATCATAATACAATTCTTCATTCATAATCATCATAACATTTTCTCATTTATAGTCTTATGCCGAAATAATATATACCAACTGTAATCATGCATCTGGAGATTCAGGAGAGAGTGGGTCACAATGGACACGCTTAAATACTAAATCTTTCCTTAGCAAAATCTTTCCAAATTGCACTCTTACATAATACACTTCTTCCAGTAACAGATATGTCTTTATTGCATAAGTTTTCATTGTTTGCAATAGCAACTATAACATACAAACCAGGGAATCAATCAATGACACCAAATTCTTAATAAGCATCAAATCATATTTTAAGTACACATAAATTACTAGCTTCCCATAAAATTCTTACAAAGTTTTAAAACTCTTTTAGAACTAATTCTTTTTGTTAAATTGAAAGAAGTCATAGAACTTTAGGCCTAACTTAACCATGGGACCGATTTATAACTTGAAAGAATGTTCATAATTAAATATTTCACTTAAGATAAAAGGAGCAAGTCTTGAGCTTTAGAGATTTAGGTGACATCTTTGAATTATTACCATGCTATGCAACCTTATTTTAATCTTATCTTTATAAGGTGATAGCTTGGAATTATAAACATGATATGCAATTCCATTTCTTTATCTTTAAGATTTAAGGTGATAACTTGAAAATTAAACATGATGCAAGAACTTGTAATATAAACATGATGCAAGAAACTGAAGCGGCGTAATCCGCACAAGGGTGAGGGAGAGAATCTTAAGCAAGAAGCGGCGGTAGTCGCATAGGAATGAGGAGAAGGAATTACATTTTTTTAAGCTCCAATTCTCAGACTTCTTAAAGAATAAATTCTTTAACTCCAATTATCTCATTTCTTCGCTTATGATTCATAGGCAAGTCTTTGAGCTCTAGGATTTTTAGGTGATGACATAAAATAAACATGCCATGCATTGACTCTTTAGCCATTATAAAATAAAGTGAGAGCATAAAATAAACATGAGATGCAACTTCTTTATTATCTTTAGAGATTAAGTGACAACTTGAAATTTAAACATGAAATGCAAGCTTGAAATTTAAACATGAGATATGCAAGTTCATTTATTTATTCTTGAGAATTTAGTTATGACATAAAATAAATATGGCTGTGCAAGGCATAAACTTAAACGTGGATGCAAGTTCACTTGATCTCTTTACTAGAGCTCCTTCAAGACTTTAAGAGAATTATGTTTTCAACCCAATATATGTATCTTAGCAAGACAAAGTAAAAATACATATTTCATATTCAAACCTCAAGATAAAAACATTATTCTTTAAAGTTTTGCATTAAATGGAATGTTCAAGCTTTAGAGGCCTAACTTGTGATGGATTTACAACCCATATTCAAGGTCCTCATCATCAAGCCATCATTTCATTCCTTCCTAGGCCATTTGGCCGAAACCATGAAAGGAAAATAAGGAAAGAAAAACTGAAATTTTAGAAGCTTTGGAAACTAGTGAAACCTTCAAGTTTTAGAGATCTAACTTGTGAAAGCTTTGCAACCAACACTCAAGAATCTCATCATCAAACCATGGTCTCATCATAAGCTAGGCCATATGGCCAAAATACTTTAAAAAGAAAGGAAGAAGAAACTGAAAATGAAAACTTAAAAGAAAGCTCATGAAAACATCATTTTTGAGCTAGAAACATAACTTGTCTTAGCATAAAATGAACTTAGAAACACCTCCCTACCTAATTTGATTTGAAAGAAAGGAAGAGAACTTGGTTTCCTTGAGTGAAATGAAGCAAAATATCCTTGAAAAGCTGAAGGGAGAATTCAACCAAGAGAAAGAAAGAAAGAAAGCTTTTGGTGCTCCTAAGACTAGAATTTGTGTAAGTTATGAACTAAGCATCTAAACTATCTTCAAGCATGCCTATTTATAGAGATTTTGCAGCTCATAAATGGACAAAGGAAGGAAAGAAATCTGACCAAAAATTAGAGAAAAAAATAAGGAAGAAAAATCATTTTGTTTGGTGGCTTAAAACATGGAATCATGTTTCCATGTTTTCATGATTCTTTGTTTTCATTCTTTGGATTTTTGTGTAATAATTTTCTGACTTATTACTCAATAATTTCGTGCATTACAGCCTTGTGGAAGAGGATTTTGTGTGTTCCATGTATTTTTTAGGTGTAGGCAAGGTATTCATGCAATTTAGAATTTACGGTTAAGGGTTTAAGTGAATTACTAAGCAATTTGGGTGTTTTAAGCAATTTTAGGTTCTAATCAATCTAAATAAATAATTTTGACTCTAGATTAGTAATTAGAATTTAATAAGCTTTAATTTGAGCCTAATATTGCTTAGGTTTCGTTAGACGAATCAAAAATCTCAAAATTTGTAAAACTTCAAAGAGAGGGGCAAAACGGTCATTTTACTTAAAAATTGCCCAACCACCCGAGCTTAACCAATGGTTAATCATGGCTTAAAAACACCTTTTAACACATTTTAGTGAGGTTCGGGCTAAGTCGGCACGCAAATCAAAGTTAAAACGTCGTAAGGGCGTTTTGGTCATTTCGCGTCGAAGCTCAAAATTAGGATTCTTCTCCTCTATTAACACACATAACACAAACAATCCCTTATTAACATCAAAACATCCCCTTGAGGATGGGTGGGGCCCACGATCCTCATTTCTGAGTAAATAACCTCAGGGCATTTTGGTCATTTTACACGTACAGAAAATTGGGGTTTGCAATACTTCACGAATTGCTCCTAACTTCTCTTCTAACGTTATATTCCTTTATTAAGGATTGTTTGGTCTCAAATTTTATATAATATTTACCTACGGTAATTCGGTAATTCCTAATGATAGTAAAAATTCGTAAAAATTCAGCGTACACGTCACCCTCAAGCATGTGGGTGGCAAAAGTGGCCTTCTACTCCTCGGAACATGGAACTACAGCAAAGACCTTCTCAATATTCCGAATCCATCATCTACATTAGGATTCAGGGTCCCCTTAAAACGGGTGGATTCGCCTTACGAAATTCCCAGAAACGAGCATGTTCGGGAATTTCATGTCCTTGATTTATATTAGCTTGACGATTATCGTTCCATCATCATTCTCATGGTCCTTGCTACGTAGGGAATGCTTCAGCGGTCTCATTATCTTGGTTATTCTGTGCAGCTCCTAGTCTCTGTCGTAATGCATTGGTCCCTATACACACAAAACGGCAACACTGAGGTGATCAACCCAAATTCCATGCAAAGTGAGCAAGTTACCATGGCACTTTCAACATACAGTAGTCATGTATTTCTAATCCTCAAGCTCATCCTAATGATAAACATCTACACATGACATTACTAACGTATTATGCTTTAGAAGCATAGTAGATCCAATCCTAGGCTAGATAAAAGCGGAAGCTCTGATACCAAAATGTAACACCCTAATAATTAACCCAATACACTTAAGTATCTGATTAATTACTAGACTTTACTCTTTGCTTCAGTTCCTTAATCATGCTTTGAAAATACTTAGTGAAATTACGAGCCATTTTTTTTTAAACATAATTGAAAACGTGAGCCGCGCTTAACGTTAATGATTTAGCAAAATTTAAAAGACACATAGGAATTTACAAACATCACATCATAATATATTGGCTCCATCATCCAGCATCCATAATTACATATCATATAGATATTTTGCCTACCAACAGAATAAGACTAAGTGTAGGCAATCTAATAAAACATAAATAATATATGGATGGAAGGACATCCATTAATGGCACCTAGTAATAACACTCAGGGATAGGGATAGATATCTGAAATATACGAGTGAAACTCAGGATTCAAGTTCCTCCGGTGACAGCCTCAATGTGATTCACGAACGCTTCCTTCTATTTCTGAAGACGAGATGGAAAGAAAAATAGAGGGAGTGAGAAACTTATAAAAAGAATCTCAGGGTACTCACCTCATGATGCATTGTGTCATCATCATCGTCCCCAGGAACCTCGGGTTATTATGAAATAGTGAGCATGCTAAGATTGATTTATTAAGTTCGAAAATATACTTCCAAGGTTCGTTTTAATCATGCGTCTTATAATGCATCATAAACTTAGCATGTCATGTTTATAATGAACTTTTCCTTTCATATATAATAACATAGTTATGCATAAAATCACATCATATTCCTCATCATCATTTCATAATACTATGCATAGCAAATATCATATTTCTCATCATCATCTCATAAATACTATGCATAGCAGAACATCATATTCACATAATGCATTTACTTAGTTTCTTAGGTGACTTAAAGTTACTTTCATCATCATTTTCCTGGGCCACCCTATCTCCACCCTTTTGGGAGTAATCTAGGTTATGAGCTCATACCTTGCTAGTCGTCACCAGCACATACTTATCCCTTTTGATAAGTAAAAATTTCGTCTCTACCCTTTTGAGAGAACGGACTAGGGGCAAGAATCACCTTTCACCGCCTATAGTTTGACGGTCCAAAGGATCATTTCCTCATATTTTTTGAGTCACCTTTAAGTCTTTGCATGTTATATCATAATACAATTCTTCATTCATAATCATCATAACATTTTCTCATTTATAGTCTTATGCCGAAATAATATATACCAACTGTAATCATGCATCTGGGAGATTCCAGGAAAGAGAGGTGGGTCACAATGGACACGCTTAAATACCAAATCTTTCCTTACCAAAATCTTTCCAAATTGCACTCTCCATAATACACTTTCTTAGGTAACAGAATATGTCTTTATTTCATGCATAAGTTTTCATTGTTTGCAACAGCAACTATAACATACAAACCAGGGAATCAATCAATGACACCAAATTCTTAATAAGCATCAAATCATATTTTAAGTACACATAAATTACTAGCTTCCCATAAAATTCTTACAAAGTTTTAAAACTCTTTTAGAACTAATTCTTTTTGTTAAACTTGAAAGAAGTCATAGGACTTTAGGCCTAACTTAACCATGGGACCGATTTATAACTTGAAAGAATGTTCATAATTAAATATTTCACTTAAGATAAAAGGAGCAAGTCTTGAGCTTTAGAGATTTAGGTGACATCTTTGAATTATTACCATGCTATGCAACCTTATTTTAATCTTATCTTTATAAGGTGATAGCTTGGAATTATAAACATGATATGCAATTCCATTTCTTTATCTTTAAGATTTAAGGTGATAACTTGAAAATTAAACATGATGCAAGAACTTGTAATATAAACATGATGCAAGAAACTGAAGGCGTAATCCGCACGAGACCGGTGGAGGAGAGAATCTTAAGCAAGGAAGCGGTAGTCCGCACAGGACCGGTGAGGGAGAAGAGAATTACATTTTTTTTTTAAGCTCCAATTCTCAAGACTTCTTAAAGAATAAATTCTTTAACTCCAATTATCTCATTTCTTCGCTTATGATTCATAGGCAAGTCTTTGAGCTCTAGGATTTTTAGGTGATGACATAAAATAAACATGCCATGCATTGACTCTTTAGCCATTATAAAATAAAGTGAGAGCATAAAATAAACATGAGATGCAACTTCTTTATTATCTTTAGAGATTAAGTGACAACTTGAAATTTAAACATGAAATGCAAGCTTGAAATTTAAACATGAGATATGCAAGTTCATTTATTTATTCTTGAGAATTTAGTTATGACATAAAATAAATATGGTTATGCAAGGCATAAACTTAAACATGGATGCAAGTTCACTTGATCTCTTTACTAGAGCTCCTTCAAGACTTTAAGAGAATTATGTTTTCAACCCAATATATGTATCTTAGCAAGACAAAGTAAAAATACATATTTCATATTCAAACCTCAAGATAAAAACATTATTCTTTAAAGTTTTGCATTAAATGGAATGTTCAAGCTTTAGAGGCCTAACTTGTGATGGATTTACAACCCATATTCAAGGTCCTCATCATCAAGCCATCATTTCATTCCTTCCTAGGCCATTTGGCCGAAACCATGAAAGGAAAATAAGGAAAGAAAAACTGAAATTTTAGAAGCTTTGGAAACTAGTGAAACCTTCAAGTTTTAGAGATCTAACTTGTGAAAGCTTTGCAACCAACACTCAAGAATCTCATCATCAAACCATGGTCTCATCATAAGCTAGGCCATATGGCCAAAATACTTAAAAAGAAAGGAAGAAGAAACTGAAAATGAAAACTTAAAAGAAAGCTCATGAAAACATCATTTTTGAGCTAGAAACATAACTTGTCTTAGCATAAAATGAACTTAGAAACACCTCCCTACCTAATTTGATTTGAAAGAAAGGAAGAGAACTTGGTTTCCTTGAGTGAAATGAAGCAAAATATCCTTGAAAAGCTGAAGGGAGAATTCAGCCAAGAGAAAGAAAGAAAGAAAGCTTTTGGTGCTCCTAAGACTAGAATTTGTGTAAGTTATGAACTAAGCATCTAAACTATCTTCAAGCATGCCTATTTATAGAGATTTTGCAGCTCATAAATGGACAAAGGAAGGAAAGAAATCTGACCAAAAATTAGAGGAAAAAAAATAAGGAAGAAAAATCATTTTGTTTGGTGGCTTAAAACATGGAATCATGTTTCCATGTTTTCATGATTCTTTGTTTTCATTCTTTGGATTTTTGTGTAATAATTTTCTGACTTATTACTCAATAATTTCGTGCATTACAGCCTTGTGGAAGAGGATTTTGTGTGTTCCATGTATTTTTTAGGTGTAGGCAAGGTATTCATGCAATTTAGAGAATTTACGGTTAAGGGTTTAAGTGAATTACTAAGCAATTTGGGTGTTTTAAGCAATTTTAGGTTCTAATCAATCTAAATAAATAATTTTGACTCTAGATTAGTAATTAGAATTTAATAAGCTTTAATTTGAGCCTAATATTGCTTAGGTTTCGTTCAGCAATCAAAAATCTCAAAATTTGTAAAACTACAAAGGGGGGCAAAACGGTCATTTTACTTAAAAATTGCCCGAGACCACCCGAGCTTAACCAATGGTTAATCATGGCTTAAAAACACCTTTTAACACATTTTAGTGAGGTTCGGGCTAAGTCGGCACGCAAATCGGAGTTAAAACGGGTAAGGGCGTTTTGTCATTTACGCGTCGAGCTCAAAATTAGGATTCTTCTCCTCTATTAACACACATAACACAAACAATCCCTTATTAACATCAAAACATCCCCTTGAGGATGGGTGGGGCCCACGATCCTCATTTTCTGAGTAAAATAACCTCAGGGGCATTTTGGTCATTTTACACGTCAGAAAATTGGGGTTTGCAATACTTGCACGAATTGCTCCTAACTTCTCTTCTAACGTTATATTCCTTTATTAAGGATTGTTTGGTCTCAAATTTTATATAATATTTACCTACGGTAATTCGGTAATTCCTAATGATAGTAAAAATTACAGTAAAAATTGGGGCGTTACATTACTCCCCTCCTTAAAAAGAATTCGCCCTCGAAATTCGTTACTGAAATAGCTCTTGAATCCTGCTTCTTGCATATCTAATTCAGCTCCCATGTAACTTCTTCGGTTTCATCTTTCCCCATGCTACCTTGTTCCTAATTTTCCAACTAAGTGATAAAGCCTTATTGAGAGACAACCTATGTTGTACCTTTTGCTATATTTTCTTGGTGCAACTTAGCATAAAATAATTTCTAATTTGAGAAGGTAAGTGAGGCCTCCATTAGTATTGTTAGTGGACAACTCCACAATGGATAATAGACTATTATCAGGACTTGAGCTCATATCTATACATGATTATCAACTTCATTTTTTCTCTTTTCAAATCTTACACGCCTTACCTTGATTAATGGACTCATAATATCTCTAGGGAAGTCCCTATTTTTGCCTTCGCTTTTACCCAATATAAGTCTTGTCTATTTTACCCATATGTTAGAATATGCACAATTGAAGTTCCTACATGCTCTTTTGTCATATATTCACTTATCATCTTTCCTTTTACCAAGGCATGCATTGATCACATATAAGCAATCAATCACATGAGATTCTCATTCATTTCTCATAAACCAAGCTTTAAAGTACATGGCATGAATTTATATTCATCATACCTAAAAATAAAAGTCATTATATTACCAAATCAAGAATTTAGTTCATTTCCAGCACATTGGCAGATTTTTCCCTTAAGTAGCAAAATTTGCATATCAAATAACCAATTCCAAGGCGACAAAAATTCTCCATGACACTTCATTGTGCCTCCACGCTCCTGTAAAAATTTCAGGGCAAAAATCATTCTTTAACTAGTTTGGCAAAATTAGACAAATTTGGAGGTAGAAACCTTCTAATTCCAGCCAACAACCCCAGTTCTCAATTTTATTACCCTATCAAATAAATGTATCAAGTCTTACAAAAATTCAGGGTTGGGCTTCAAGATTTCCTCAACACACTGTAAAAATTTCAAAGGAAAAATCAATTATTTGCTATAATAACAAAATTAGCAAAATATGCA
>JAMLFY010000869.1:0-21811 GCA_030441495.1 Dalbergia oliveri
CCATCCTCAAGGGGATGTTTTGGATAATAATAAGGGATTGTTTGTGTTATGTGTGTTAATAGAGGAGAAGAATAATAATTTAAACTTTGACGCGCAAAATGACCAAAACGCCCATGCGGCCGTTTTAACTCCACGCGCTTGTCCAACTGAGCCCGAACCTCACTAAAATGTTTTAAAAGGTGTTTTTAAGCCATGATTAACCATTGGTTAAGCTCGGGTGGTCTTGGGCAATTTTTAAGTAAAATGACCGTTTTGCCCGCCTTGGAGTTTTACAAATTTTGAGATTTTGATTGTCTAACGAAACCTAAGCAATATTAGGCTCAAATTAAAGCTTATTAAATTCTAATTATTAATCTAGAGTCAAAAGTATTTATTTAAATTGATTAGAACCTAAAATTGCTTTAAAACACTCAAATTGCTTACTAATTCACCTAAGTTAATTGCAAATTCTCTAATTTGCAAATATATTACCTACACCTAAATAATGCATGGAACACACAAATTTCTCCTCCTTGGGCTGTAATGATGAAATTATTGATGCCATTATGCATCAGAATAATTGCCCAAAGATACACTAAAATAAAATGCCAAAAATTCCCTAAAACATGGCATAAAACATGCCTTAAACAAGGAATGATTTTCCTCCCTTTGTTCCCCATGAAAATCCATCAGCCTTCCTTCTTCATTTGTCCATTTATGAGCTTCAAAATCTCTATAAATAGGCATGCTTAAGGAGTCTTAGATGCTTGCTCAAAATTGTACACATTTCTAGTTTTTCCAAAGCACCAAAAGCTCTCTTTCTCTCCTCCTCCTTGGCTGAAATTCTTTCTTCAAGTTTTCAAGAATATTTTCTTTCATTTCACTCCAAGAAACCAAGTTTTCTTCCTTTCCTTCAAATCAGATTAGGTAGGGAGTTGTTTTTAAGTTTATTTCTATGTTTTGCTAAGTGTTGTTCTTGGTTCAAAATGATGATTTCATGGATTTTCTCTAGTTTTTCCATTTGGTTTTCTTCTTCCTTTTTCTTTAACCAATTTGGCCATATGGCCTAGGTGGGACTAAGATGATGGCTTGATGATGAGGACCTTGAAGGTGGGTTGTGAATCCATCACAAGTTAGGCCTCTAAAGCTTGAAAGTTCCACTTGATGCAAAACTTTAAAGAATAATGTTTTTATGATGTTTTTATGATCTTGAGTTTAGAACTTGAAAGATGTATTTTTCACTTTGTCTTGCTAAGATATATATATTGAATTTATATTTCTATAAAGTCTTGAAGGAGCTCTAGTAAAGAAATCAAATGAACTTGCATCCATGTTTAAGTTTATGCCTTGCATAATCATGTTTACTTTCTATGTCATCACTAAAATTTCAAGAATGAATAAATGAACTTGCATACTCATGTTTAAATTTCCAAGCTTGCATTTCATGTTTATATTTCAAGTTGTCACTTAATCTCTAAAGATAATAAAGAAGTTGCATCTCATATTTATTTTATGCTCTCACTTTATTTTATAATGGCTAAAAGAATCAACGCATGACATGTTTATTTTTATGTCATCACCTAAAGATCCTAGAGCTCAAAGACTTGCCCAAGTATCACAAGCAAAGAAATAAGATTATTGGAGTTAAAGAATTGATTCTTTAAGAAGTCTTGAGATTGGAGCTTAAAAAGATGTAATAATAATTCTCTTCTCCCTTCACCGGTCCATGCGGATTACCGCCGCTCCGATTTCTTAAGATTCTCTTCTCCTCCACTGGTCCCTGTGCTACTCCGGCTCTAGTTTCTTACATCATGTTTATATTTCAAGTTCTTGCATCATGTTTAATTTTCAAGTCATCACCTTAAATCTTAAAGATAAAGAAATGGATTTGCATATCATGTTTATAATTCCAAGTTATCACCTTATAATGACAAGATTAAAATGAGGTTGCATAGCATGTTTATGATTCTAAGATATCACATAAATCTCTTAAGCTCAAGACTTGCTCCTTTTATCTTAAGTGAGAATTTTAATCATGAAGATTCTTTCAAGTTTAGCAAAAAGAATTAGTTTCTAAAGGAGTTTCAAGGTTTTATAAATATTTTACGGGAAACTAGTATCACATGTGTACTTGAAATGTGACTTCCAACAATTATATGAGGTTCATGATTCGGCCACTAATCTGAGTTTAGTACTACTGTATGATGATGGTTTAATATGTTTGAAGTTGTGATAATCATGGTTTATTGCTGAGAGAATGATTCATAATTGGTTTAGTAATTAATTTTAGCACCATAAGGAAGCGGTAACGAGAAAGGGTTAAAAATGCAACTTTTAGCACATGTGAAGCCTTAAATATAACTTGCTGCCTATGCTGTCCCATATAGTTTAATAATATTCTTAAGGCTTATAATTAATGGTAATGATGATAATGAATCCTTTATATGCATGATTAATTAGTTTGATAATTGAGATTTCCCAATTCTAAAGTTTCGGTTGTTTAAGAGATTTTCGGTAAGAATTTATGATGATGGTTCTTTGAAGTTTGAAATGATAAGTCTATGTAGTGATTTGATGCTTATTAAGTATTTGATATCATTGAATGACTTCATAGTTTGCATGATATAGTTGCTGTTGCAAACAATGAGAATGTTTATGCATCTTGATGATTATGAATTCAGAGTTATATTATGATATAACATGCAAAGACTTAATGGTGACTTAAAATTATGAGGAAATGATCCTTTGGACCCATCAGACTATAGATGGTGAAAAGGATCCTAAGAAAATGATCCTTTGGACCCATCAGACTATAGGTGGTGAAAAGGTGATTCTTGCCCCTAGCCGTTCTCTCAAAAGGGTAGAGTTGGGATTTTAACTTATCAAAAGGGATAAGTATATGCTAGTGACGACTAGTAAGGTATGAGCTCATAACCTAGATTACTCCCAAAAGGGTGGAGTATAGGGTGGCCCAGGAAAATGATGATGAAAGTAACTTTAAGTCACCTAAGAAACTAAGTAAATGCATTATGTGAATATGATGTTTTGCTATGCATAGTATTTATGAGATGATGATGAAAAATATGATGTTCTGATGCATAGTATTATGAATGATGATGAGGAATATGATGTGATTTTATGCATAACTATGTTATTATATATGAAAGAAAAAGTTCATTATAAACATGACATGTTAAGTTTATGATGCATTATAAGACGCATGATTAAAACGATAACCTCGGAAAGTATATTTTCAAACTTAATAAATCAATCTTAGCATGCTCACTATTTCATAATAACCCCGAGGTTCCTGGGGACGATGATGATGACACGATGCATATGAGGTGAGTACCCTGAGATTCTTATAAAAGTTTCTCACTCCTCTTCTTCTTTCCATCTCGTCTTAGAGTGATGGTGATGTTCGTGATTCCGTTGATGCTCTCACCTGGTAGATGTACTTGATCTGGTGAAACAGCTTATTATCCTTGAGGAACATATCGCTAAACTTTGCGTAAGCTTGGATATATCCCTATCCTTGGAGTGTTATTACTAGGTGCCATTAATGGATGTCCTTCCATCCATATATTATTTATATTTTGTTAGATTGCCTACACCTAGTCTTATTCTCTTGGTAGGTAAACTATCTATGTGTTATGTAATTATGGATGTTATATGATGGAGCCAATATGATATGTTTTTCATGCTATATCTGCACATTATTTGCTTTATTTCGATTATTGTTCACGTTATGTGCGGCTCACGTTTTCAATTATTTTAAAAAAAAATGGCTCGTAATTTCACTAAGTATTTTCAAAGTATGATGAAAGACTGAAGCAAAGAGTAAAGTCTAGTAATTAATCAGATACAACCTAGGTGTATTCGGTTAATTATTCAGTGTGTACACCACCAAGTTTGAGGAACTTTGCAAATTTTCTACGATTTACCAGCGTAACCCGGACGAAGTTTGGAAATGCATGAAATATGAAGGGGGTCTACGTGAAGATATGAAGCCGCTGTGAGCCTCTTGGAAATTCGAGATTATCCTACTTTGGTGAACAAATGTCGACGCGAGGAGTCTAACAAGAAGTTGGGAAACCTCAGGTATGCGCAAAACAATGTAGAGAGAAGACTAGCGCCCCAAGGCCCTCGTTCAAGCCTATGCACCAATCTAAGGGAAGATTTCCACGAAACAACAACAACAACAATAGAGGAAAACAGATCCAATCTCCAAGACCAAGAGGCAATGAGAGAGTGTTTTAAATGCGGAAAATCACGGGAACCGGCCTTGCTGGACCACACAAATCACATGCTTTGGTTGTAGGAAACCAGGACACAAGATCTTCGAGTGTCCTAATAAGAAAGCTCACGCCCACCCAGGCCACAACAACAGGACGTGTTTTCCTGGATGCCAAGGAGATTCTCAATCTCCCGAATCTGATCGAGGTAAGTGTGAAATAAATGAAATTGTTTTAGACGTCCTGTATGATTCGGGTGCCTCCCGTTCTTTCATATCCTATGACTGTGTACAAAAGTTAGGATTCCTTGTCTAAGCTATCATATGACCTTCTTGTATCCACCCTCCTTGCGAATCCTCTAGAACTTGTCAAGCATGCATGACCACTTCTCTTTTTATAAATGCTAGAGAATTTAATGCAAATTTGTTTTGTCTACCTTTGTCTGGCTTAGAAGTCATTTTAGGTATGGATTGGCTGGTACCAAATTATGTGCTTTTGCATTGTCCAACTAAACCTTATTTCTTCTCATGTCTTCCTCTATTCCTGGTTCCTTTTTCTTTTTACTTGGACCTAGTAACACCTAACCTTAGTAAGGTAGGCCGTCAGGAATATGTCCTCCTCTTAGCTAGTGAAGCCGAAAGTATCTATGACCTGAATACGATTCCAGTGGTGAGGGACTATCAGATGTGTTCCCAGAGGATCTTCAGAGTTTCCTCGAGCGGGAAGTCGAATTCTCCATTGAGTTGGTCCCAGGGACGGGTCCTATTTCCATTGCCCCGTATAGGATGTCCCCCTTAGAATTGAAGGAATTAAAGTCACAAATTGAAGAGCTACTAGGAAAGCACTTTATTAGACCTAGTGCCTCACCGGGGAGCCTCTATTCTTTTGGTAAAGAAAAGGATGGGGGTATGAGGGTTTGTGTGGATTAGGTTGAACAAGGTAACGATCAAGAACAAGTACCCTCTACCAAGAATTGATGACCTTCTGGATCAATTAAGGGGCAAATTTCGAGGTTGATCAGATTTTAGTTTCAATGAGGACATCCCCTAGACTGCCTTTAAACTCGATACGGACATTATGAGTATAAGGTAATGTCTTTTGGACTGACCAATGCTCTCGGCAGTATTCATGGATTATATGAACCGATTTTCCGCCCGTACTTGGATAAATTCGTAGTTGTCTTTATAGATGACATACTTATTTATTCAAGGACCAAAGAGGAACATGCAGAGCATCTTAGGGTTGTGTTCCAGATCCTAAGGGAGAGGAAGTTGTATGCTAAACTGTCAAAGTGTGAATTCTGGATGGGAGAGGTTAAGTTCCTTAGTCATGTGGTGTCGGAGAAGGAGTTTCTGTAGATCCAGCAAGGTAGAATTGGGTACTTAATTGGGGACGGCCAACTACGGTAACTGAGATTCAAAGCTTTCTTGGATTAGCTGGATACTATAGGCGATTTATTATGGGTTTTTCCAGCTAGCTCTACCTTTGACCAAGTTAACTCGAAAGAATGCTCAATTCAGAATGGACGCTAGAATATGAGAATAGTTTAAGGAGTTGAAGCGGAAGTTGACCACGGCTCCTGTCTTGGTGCTACCCGAACCTTAGGGACCCTTCGAGGTTTATTGTGATGCTTCTAGTAAGGGCTTAGGGTGTGTGCTTATGCAGCACGGAAATGTGGTTGCTTATGCCTCTCGCAAGTTGAGACCCAAGGTGAACTATCCAACCCATGATCTTGAACTTGCGGCTGTGGTTTTTACTCTAAAGATCTGGCGACACCATCTTTATGGTGTCCAGTTCAATGTCTTCTCGTTCATAAGAGTTTAAAGTACCTCTTTGATTCAAGAATTGAATATGAGACAGAGACGGTGGATGGAATTCCTTAAGGATTACGAGTTTAATCTGAATTACCACCCAGGCAAGGCAAACGTTGTGGCTGATGCATTGAGGAAAGTCCCTGAGTGTAGCATGCATGATGATCAAGGAAACGGAACTAGTAGAAGACTTCAAGAAGCTTAGCTTGAGCACGTATGTTAGCCCGGAAGGTGTGGTGTTAGGTTAGATTAGAATAACAAGCGAGTTCTAGGAACGGTTTTGGCTGCACAACCTGAAGATCAAGAGCTTCAAGAGATTTTGAAATCAGCTCACACTAAGAAGTTGCCGGAATTTACCACGGTGGCGAGGTATATGGAGGTATAAGGAAGGGTCTATGTACCTGCAAGTGGTACTCTCAGGAATGAGATTTTGAAGGAGGCACACAAAGGTGAATTCACCATACACCCTGGGACTAGTAAGATGTATGGGGATCTCAAGAGAATGTTTTGGTGGCCTAGGATGAAGAGGATATAGCAGAGTTTGTTCGCAAGTGTTTAACTTGTCAAAGAGTCAAAATAGAACACCAGAAGCCGGCTGGAACCTTACACCCTTAGAAATCCCAGAATGGAAGTGGGAAAGTATCTCCATGGATTTCGTAATGGGTTTACCTAGGACGTCTTCAAGCTATGACGCTATATGGGTCATAGTGGATAGATTGACCAAGTCTCTCACTCTTACCCATCAAAGCTAATTATCCTTTGGATAGGTTACCTTCCTTGTATATCCAAGAGATAGTGGGGCTACACGGCGTTCCTTCTTCAATAGTTTCTGATAGGGACCCCGTTTTACTTCAAGGTTCTAGGGAGCTTTCCAACGGGCCTTTGGAACCAAGCTGTGTTTGAGTACGGCTTATCACCCTAAACGGATGGCAGACCAAACTCACCATCCAGACTTTGGAAGATATGGAGGGCATGCGTGATTGAGCGGAAGGGAGTTGGGATAAAGTACTTCCGCTGGTGGAGTTTGCTTATAATAATAGCTATCATGCTAGTATTGGCATGGCCCCATACGAAGCCTTGTATGGAAGGAAATGTCATCCCCATTGTGTTGGTACGATTCAGGAGAAGCAAGATTGTTCGGATCTAGTTAATCGACGACGGAACAAATCCAGAAGATTAAGGATAAAATCCTCGCTGCAGAGAGTTGTCAAAGAGTTATGCAGATAACCGAAGGAAGCCTTTAGAGTTTAAAGAGGGAGAGCATGTGTTCCTGAAGGTCACACCCACTATGGGCGTAGGCAGAGTCTTGAAGGTCAAAAAGTTCTCACCTAGGTTTATAGGTCCTTTTCAAATTCTTCGACAAATTGGGTCAGCTGCTTATCAAATAGCCCTACCCATATCTTTATCCAATCTCCATGATGTCTTCCATGTATCTTAACTTAGAATGTACCACCCAGACTCCACCCATATCATTGAACCCGAATCTATACAGTTACGGACGACTTGACGTTTCAGTGCCTGGCTAGATCGTGGATAGAGAGATGAAGCAACTGAGGAATGAAGCAGTGCAACTAGTCAAAGTAGCTTGGGGTGGGCCAGGAAATGAAGAATTCACATGGGAGTTAGAGTCAACTATGAAGAGAGACTATCAGAATTGTTTACAGGTACGAAATTTTGAGGGCAAAATTTTTTTACTTAGGTGGGTGATAATGTAACATCCTAGTTTTCTTCAAGATATTATTGAGGAAAACTTAATAGGAATATTAGAATTCTGGCAGAGGAAAGTTGTGATGAGAATGACTCCATGAGGGAGTACAAAAAAATGTGAATAGTACTTGGCGGGCCCGGCAGGCTCGGACGGGAAGCTGGGATTAGGACAAAGGTGCCCGAAGTTAAGAAAATATGAGAATAAGATTAGGAATGTGTGGGAACGATAATTTTATACCTAGAATTAAATTTCGAGTAATATCGGTTAGATCGGTACGGTGTTTATTCGGTGATTTCGGTGTGTGGTTTTTAACACAGAAGACATTTTCATCACTACAACTAGATAATATCCCCAAATTAAGACAAGTGGAAGGCTAGGATTAATCTTGGAATCCAAGATCAAATCCTAGCCATCCATCATAGCCTAGTCACCAAATCCATCATGATTTCTTTTACAAATATCTTGCCTTGTATTTAATACAAGCCTATCACCCACCTTCCTCCCAAAAGCCATCCTCATTCTCGGCCATTCCAAGAGAAATCAGAAGTTGAAGTCCTCCATAGCCAAGAGCTTCACCTTGGGTTCATCTCACAAAAACCCTAGCTTAGAATCATCAAAACCCAAATCTTCCTTCACAAAAATTGATCTACACTTCCACCTCTACAATTATAACCGATTGAAATTTCAAGAACCCCATCCTTCTTGCACATCCATCAGTGATCAGAGGAGGGTTTGAGGTTGTGTGGGGAGTTTTGGTTGTGAAGAAATCCCACCTTGAAGCAAGCTAGAGATAGAGACTTCCTGAACTTCAAGAGTAGGTTTACGCCTTTTCTTGTGAAATTTTTCAATTCTATTTTAGCTTGCCCTAATTCCGAAAATTTTTATGATATTGATGATTCACATATTTATATTGATGTATGAATTTTTGTGTTGTGTTTGGATGGTTTTAAAATGGGTTTTCTCTCAAGTGAAATTGAAACTAGGTTGTTGGACTGATTTCTGTTCTATAATCAGAATTTTTCACGAATTTTCTGGAAATTTTGTGGGTGGTTTCATGAGCCATGAAAATTATATGTTGTAGTTAACCTCTTGGACTAAACAACGAATTTTTTTAGGGGTTAATTCTAAGGTTTGATGCCTCAAAAAAATTAGGAACCGAATTGTAACTATTGCTGCCTTAATTGTTGAGACTGAAGTAACAAACTTGCCCGAATTTTTCATCATAGCAATTGATTGAGATAGCTCCTGAAATTTTTACACAAGACTAATAACATGTTGAAATACCTCTGTGAATTTTCTTGTACCATGATTCCATCGAATTCTAGGGTTAAATATTCTGAACACAAGTCTGGACTATGAATTTGTGACTTCTGACCACAGATTTGCCTATTTTATTGAAGTGGTTATATAACTCTGATTGCCCTGAAATTTTTACAGGTTGTTTTAGACACATTGAAGTGTCACGTGAAATTTTCTTTAAGGTTGGAATGGTTGTTTGGTAGGGTAATAAATTGTTGTGCCTAGAACTTCAATTCTGCCAGGATAATGAGATGTGGAAATGGCTGAAATTCTATGATGTATGTGCATATCTTCCTGTGTATGTTTGAGACATATGGGGAAAAAGAAACAAGGCTTAGAAAAATTGAGAGGGAAGGCAAAAAGAAGGACTTCCCTAGAAAAGTTATGAGTCGATAGACGTGTCGGCTAGGCATAGACCTGAGTGATCGGAAATGGAAAAAAATGAAGTTCGATGATCTCGATAGGAATGAAGCTCATGTCCTGCAGTCTATGGTCTTCTGTGAAATTGTGAATTGTGAATGTATCTCTCTGTGAGAATAAGCCTTCCCTATGTTAGAAAATTGAGAAAGACATGAGAAATGGAGTTCCTGATTGTGCATATATTACTCGAACGATTATTGTGATACTATCCTTAGTTCCCGGCCTACGGGTTTTCAAGATTTCTGTGTATGTGTTTGTATGAATATTGTATATGCATGAATTGCTTATCCCTCCTGTATATAGTATATGGGGGAAACTACCCTCCTGAGAATTTTATATTATTCTCACCCCTGAGTTGTATGTATTATATTGTTCAGATTCGCAGATGTCGTCCTAGTGTTTTTCTTGATTCGCCACAATGGGTGTGGCAGTATGATGGGCATTGGACTCGCATGTACGCCGTTGGTTATTCCCATTCTGGATCTACATGTTCTTTGATTGTTCCTTTCAGTACTTCGGTCTTTGCCGCAACTTCGACCCCGCTTTTCCTTATGACGGCGTGCCCCTTCACATGGCCCATCATATAGTGTTTGAGATTCCCCTCGCTCCACCCGTATATCAGCCAGCACACGCACCCGTTTCGTCATCCTCCTCATCTGACTCAGATCCCTCAGGACCCGGTGCCCCCCGGAGGAGAGGTCATCGCCCGATGGCCAATGGCTTCCTGCACGAGGAGTAGAGCCTCCAAAGACGGATGCATTGTACATAGAAATAGGATAGTGTTAGGACCTTACCTACCTACAGCTGATGTACTTTTGGTTTTCTTTTGCTCGTTTGTATATGTGCATATGCTGTTTTGTCAACAGGGTGTTTGAGTAGGTTAGGTAAGGGTAGGGGGATTAGCCTCGTTCGCATAAAGTCCTGTACTTTTCGGGGTCATTTTGTTGGTCTTGCCCTTATGATGTATATATATAGTGGCTCGACATTATGCCCCTATATGTAAATCTCGTTATGATAGTATATGTATTGTGACATTTCGTGTCATGGATTATTTCAACTAGTATAGATCCAAACTTGCAAGTAATACTCTGCTAATTACTATGTCCATACTCGGGTAAATGTGGTAATTTGGAGGGTGTTACATGTTTTAAGTTGAAAAAAATTTACCCATATTTTTGCTATGTATTTTATAAATCTTAAAGTTAAGAACTGAAATAAAAGATTAATAACTAATAATTAACTTCAATGCATGCTAAGCATGTTGGGTTAAATATTAGGTGTTACATAATGAGATATCAGATCAATCTAGAAAAAAAAGATCACTCATTCATCAGCATAGAATGCCTGACTAGCTAATCTAGATATATATATATAACCAAGCAAGCAAAACGATAAAAAGATGTATTGGAACATAAAGAACTATCAGAGCGGTTAGATAAAAAAGATGATGATACTTGAAAAATGAAAAAAAAAACGTTTGATCAACAACAAGAACAACAACAACAAAAGATGCTCATAACAATCTTTTAGTGGCTCCCCCAGTGTACTCCCTAATTTACTAGCATAAGATTTTCTTCTCCCTTTTTTGACATCGGAAAAGGAGGTGTGCTGGAAGCTAGGAACACCATTATCAGCCTTGGTGCCTTAACTCCTGAAGAATCTCCATAGAAGTGCTTCATGTCTATGAGATTGAGTTTCTATTTGATTAAGCCGATCAAATATGTTTTGTTGATTTTGTAGTAGTATTTGCACTCTAGGAAAGTTTGGAGGTTTGTGAGGTTAAGGATGGCTTGCAGCACCTGAGCCAGGAGATGGAAGAGCTTCATTTAGGTCTTTTCGCAAGAGTAGGAAGTGAATTTGAAGCAAGAGTTAAATCAGTTCTGGAACTACACTCTCCTTGTTATTTTCTAGGGATTGTTTCTTGGAAACTAAAGATTTTTGCTCTGAACAAGAAGGTACTTCCCTTTGACTTAACTCCCCATTGATCATCCTTAGATCCATCAGATAAGAGGATTTTGATTTGTAGATGATGAAGTGGGTGATCCTCCGTATCTAATGATTACTTGAGGATTTTTTGATTCATTAGAGCTCTCATCAAGGACAATTATTCCCATTTTTCTACCTTTTTCTTTTTGTTCTTCAATATCCTTAGCGACTTCCTTAAGGCTTGACATCTCTCATTATCCTGATACTTGTTGAAGACTGTAGCACCCTAACTTTCAACACAATACGCTTAGAATGCATAATGGTTGATCGTTATTTGTTACTTTTTCATCTTAGAACTTTACTTGATTTTTAACTTTGAAAGTAAGTTTATGGAAAATATGACCCTTTTTTTATTTGAAAGACCAAACTATGAGCCATTTGCATATAAATTATAGCGTATAAATATTCACCATATAATATGTAATAATAGTACATCTCATTAGCATCTTCTTAACCATCCATCACATGACATACATGCAAATCCATCAGCAGAGCATATCATAAACTGAAAACATCATCATAGCATAACATTAACTTGGAGATATCATATAGTATATCAATAAAAATATAGAGACATTCCACAAGTATAATATAATAAATGGACTTGGCCCACCAACAGTGGTTTAGCATATAATAATTTAAAAGCTAAACATAACTATAATATAGCCAAACCCATCGTGGGTGCACATCTACAAAAACTAACTTATGAACATGCGTGATGATGGGACGACCCATAAATGAAAGCAAATAGGAAGGGCTATATCCCGCTTCGCTACGCCATTCTGATCCACACAATAGTGCAACTTCCACACCGACATCTCAAGGAAGTCCATGGACATTGCCATCAACCTTGTTGAAGACGAGATGAAAAAAAGACGGGAGAAACTTATACAAGAAGGGTGGTTCAAAATACCATTAGCCGAGACCCTGTCTTTTAGCATGAATCTTAATGTCATGAATGCACCATACCACATTATGAATGCATGTCAATACCTTATACAATATATCACAAGAATTATAATGAATTAACAAAGCAAAAGGAACATAAAACCTTTTAACATAACTTTTCTTTCTTGTTCTCTTAGGTGACTTAACCTTCTTATCCTTTTTCTAAGGGGCCACTCTAATACTCTCTCCTCTTGAGAGTTCTAGGTTATGAGTTCATACTTAACTAGTTGTCACTAGTCTACACTTATCCTCTCAATAAGCTAATTCCTGACTCCTAGAGTGCGGGACAGAGGGCATAGGATCACCTTTCATAACCATTAATTCCTGGAGTCTAAAGGATTACCTCTCATAACCATTAATTCCTAGAGTCTAGAGGGTCATTTCCATGTGTCTTGTGTCACCTTTAATCTTAGCATGTTATTTAGAGATGCAAACATGAGCATATAATCATAGCTATCATCATAACATATCATTTAACATTTCATGCTCATAAACTTCATAATTTCTCTAAGTCCATAAATTTGGCGGAAATCCGAGCATAACGATTGGAACGAAGCTTCCCCAAATTTGCTTCCCGTTATATAACATATCAATCATGCATTTCAAACATTTGTTCATAATCATGACATGCCACAAGTCATCTTGTAATTGATCACATAAGGATGTATCACATTCTTTGCATATATCCATAAACATGTTGTCATCAATATCTCATTGAAAAGTAAACATGCTCCTCCCAGTATGCCAAACATCAAGAACCAACTAAGCTAATGTATATGCCATGTTCAACAGGATATATACAACATAATTGAAATCATTACTTGCATAGTGCAAGAATCAAACATGCATAGTCATCAATATATAATCTTGCACAATTATTTCAAGTCATATAATTTCCAACCAAATCATTTGAACATAGCCTTCATAACATATTATTCACATCAATATTACCAAGTTTTTTATAATTACACTTTAGCCCCAAAAGGACGAAATTGCAATTTCTAAGAGTTTGTGAGTCAAAGTGTAAATTTTTGACTGAATAGTGCTGAATAGTGTTGGGAAATTCATTTTCTAAAGCTTTGAAAATTACATTTTTGACCATTTCTAGCTACCAATTTTTCCTAATTAAGATGCTAAAAATAATTTTTACAATAATTATTAATAATTTTTATGAACGTGAATATGCCAAACATTAGCGAATAGTCTGAACAATAATGAATAGTACCAAAAATTAATATTTCAAAAGCCTTATGAAATTACATTTTTGACCATTTTCAATTACTAGTTTTTCCCAAAAGCCTTTCTAAGACATCTAAGACACATGAAACAATGTTAAATAATGCCAGAAATCAAAATTACAAAATAGCTTATAAATTGCATTTTAAACCTTTTATAGTTACTAGGTTTTCTCAAAAACTATTCTAAGATACTTAAAACACATGAAATCATTTTGTCCCTCTTAGAAAATATTTATTGCCATTTAAATCAGTACCTAAACTTAAAGTTTGATAAATAAGGTTTTTTTAATTTGTTTAAAATCACATCTTTGTCTCTTTAAATTCCTATCTTTTTCAAAATACCTTTGTACACTTAAGACACCAGATTCAAGCCTTAAAATAAAATAAAACTAACTTTAAATCCAATACTTTGATGTGGCTGAAATATATCTATATATATATATATATGAATATGTGTCCATGATCAAAACTTCCATTTAAAACAAAGGGGCAAGTCTTGAGCTTAAGAGACTTAGGTGATGGCTAGAATCATAAATATGCCATGCAACTCATTTCAAGTCTTTAACATTTAAGGTGACAACTTGGAAATATAAACATGATATGCAAGACTTGAAATATAAACATGAAAATGCAAGTTTATAAGGTGATATCATGAAATGCAAGACTTGAAGTATAAATATGAAAATGCAAGTTCATTTTTAAGTCTTTAGCATTTAAGGTGACAACTTGGAAATATAAACATGATATGCAAGACTTGGAACATAAACATCAAAATGTAAGACTTGAAACAAAAACATGAATGCAATCCATTTTTACATCTTTATTAGTGTAACACCCTAAAAATTATTTAAAAATTAATTTCAGTTTTATTAGTCGTAATTTTAAAAATCGCAGTTGAGCAATGATGAAGATGGCCCAGTGAATGTTAAAAAACAAAATTTTAGGCTTGGGGTGAATAGTAACCTTGTGAGCCCTCCAAGCTTGGGAAAACCAAAACCTAGATTAAGACCAAAAGTACCAGAATTAGGAAAACATGGGAATAAAGTTAAAGAGTGGACATGAAAGTTTTATTTAGAATTAATTTTCAAATATCAGTTTAATCGTAGACGACGTTACGTTCAGTGAAATTTCCTGTGTGATTTCTAACAAAAAGGCAATTTAATTACCACAAATGGATAATGTTTATCCACTTATGACATGTGGAAGGCCAAGATTTAATCTTGGAATCCAAGATTAAATCCTAGCCATCCATTTTACTTTCTTAGATTAAGCATTATCTAAGTATATAGTATGATATTCATGCATTAAATAAAAGATATATACAAGCTCATATCTTCTCCACCAAGCCAAACCAATTTTGTCCAACAAGGAGGAAGAAGTACCAGCCACCATCTCCATCTTCAAGAGCTTCATCTTGAGTTCTAAGCCCATAAACACTAACCTAGAGTTGTTGAAACTTCAAGGTTCCTTCACTAAACTTATTCTACACCTTAATCCCTACAAATCTAACCGATTAAAATGTTTGTTCCTTACCAAACCTTACCTTGCTACCTCACTTTCACTGAGTTAGGAAGGAGTTGAAGTTGATTTGGGAGCTTGGGGGTGGAAGGAAGCTACCTTGGAGCACCTTGGACCAAGGATTCATTAGGTCACCAAAAGTAGGGTTTTCTTTGTCTTTTCTCTTCAAATTTATTCTGATAATTTTTTATTGAGTTAGGTCCTAAATTTTTTATTGTATTGGCTAAAAATACATTGATAGTGATGTGTTAATTTTGCTGGAGTGTTTGGATGAGGTTAGAAGTCATTTTTGTGAAGAGATTTTGAACCTTGCTGTTGGATTTTCGGTTTTTACACAGGCAGGCACTGATCACGAATTTTTTGGTATATTTGTGGGTATTTTCATGAGCTATAAAAAATATATGTTAAAGCTAACATCTTAGGTTAGTTCCACAAATTTTCTTGGGCTCTGATTTGGACTCCTATGCTTTAAAAAAATGAGAAACCGAAGTGAACTATGTGCTGCCTGGATTATTAGAACTGAAACTATAAACTTTGCTAATTTTATTACCACATCAAATGATTGAATAATCACTTGAAATTTTTATATAGTGTTGATAACATCTTGAAGTGTAACTGTGATTTTTCTTTTGAGTTGATTCAATCATTTACTAGGGTTAAAAATTATGAATTTTGGGCTCTGAAGCTGAGTTTAAATGGCTTCTGACACCGAATTTGTCTAATTTTTTTAACTAGTTAGAGAACTATTTTTGCTCTGAAAATTTTATCCAACCTTGTGGACACATTCAAGTGTCATTGAGAATTTTAAAGCCTCTGAATTGACTTTTTGATAGGCAACTTAATTTGTGATACAAAGGTGTGAAATCTGCCATTATGCTGGAAAAGAAACAATGCTTGAATTGATGAAACAATGGCATTTTGGTTATAGTATGACATGAATACTTGATGTTACATATTTGGCCATGTGACTTGTGACATATAAATGCATGCTAGAGGGAGTGAAGAGTGGTTTATGAGGCATGATTGAAATTTCATTGTGAATGAAATGCCTACACGTGCTTTATGCATACATTTGGAAAAGGAAAGAGAATGTATAAACTTAAATTGACATGTTTTGACATATTGACAAAACAAAAACAAGACTTAGGTTGAATGAGAGGAAGAAAACAGAAAAGAGGAACTTCCCCAAATATTTTGAGTTGGTAGACGTATCCGGCTAAAAATAGATCTGTGTGATTCAGAAATGGAAAAAATGAAGTTCATGATCATTGGCAGGAATGAACTAGTCTTACAATACGTATTTCCCTTGTGTGGTTTGATCCACTATAAATACCATTTGGTATAAACTATCTATTGTGGAGTTGTCCATGGCAAATACCTGTTGAGTATAAACTAAGTCTTTCCTATGTTGACGAAAGAGAAAAATGCACTAATTTGATTTCTAGGGTCATAAGTGAAACTAGGTTACTTTGAGATAATTTCCTACATTTGACATATGCATAATCATATCGTATGTAACCTCGTGATTAGAGTTACTTATTATGTGTTTGGGCTTCATGATATATGGGCATTATGTGAGTGAATACTAAAAGGAATCCACTTCAAAAAAATGGTTTTTGAACTAAAATGAACCGTCGATATATGTTGCATGCTCACATTTTCTTAATAAATCGAAGTGGCTTGGGACATGACAATGACATGGATTTTTACTATATGTTTGGGGATGTCCTTCTGAGAATTTTATAATTCTCCCCCTATGTGTTTGTGTTTTCGTGTTGCTCTAGGTTAATCAGAGGACTATGATGCTGTTATGCAAAGAACTCGAAAATTGAAATTGTGTAGTAGTTAATGCTTTTATTATGTTGTACTTAGTGGAATGGATACATATGTAAATGTATTAGAGAACAGATATGTACTAAAGCTCATAGATGAGCTTCCTTTTATACTTAGCCATATATTCAATAAATGTGGCATTTCTTTGTAATATGTTTTAATAGAATTACGCTTACTTATTTCACACATTATTCGAGCTTGCTATAGATATTTAGGAAAGGTCCACTAATTAATAAGTAACAACTCTCGAGTACGATGTCATGGCTTAAGGATAAGGTTGTACTGGAGGATGTCACAATTATAGCTCAAAAACTCAAGACTCTAAAGAGTGAAACTTGGAACCCTATCAATCTTAACAAAATGAAAATGTACTTTCGTGTCCTTCATTCCCATGGTTCAAAGAACCTCATTTCTTAGACTCATTATCAAGCTCAAAAACAACAAGGAAACCAAATGAGCATTCTTTAACCCTTTTCTTTCAAAAGCAAAGGATCAAGCTTTGAGCCTAGAGGTCATGAACATGATGGCCTCACAACCATCATCAAGAACCATAATAATCAAGCCATAGTCTTACCACCAACAAATAGCAATACCAAAAGAAAAAGGAAGAAGAAGAAGAACAACATTAATAAAATCTCTCGAGAAGGTTTCTTGTTTGCAAGTGGGAAAGCTTGATTCTTTATGAGGAAATGAGAAGAAAAAAATCTTCTCTTGGGCCAAGGAAGGTTTCGGCTAAGAGGAAATAAAATGGGAGAAGGATTTTTCTTATGTTCTTGTGTATAGGGATGGAAAGGTTAAGTGTTTTAGGAGTTGATTTATGGTGGTGGTGTGTTGGTTTGAGTTTGGAAGCTTGGTTATGGAGCAACCATGGTGTCTCGTGAAGGTGAAGGAGAAGAGGAAGAAGAAAGCTTGAGTTAAGAGAGAACAAGAGAATTTTTTTACAAGTCTTGAAGAGCAAGACTTCACCAAAAAGTGGATAGTAAAACGAGAGTGTGGAGATTGGTTATATTGAAAATCAACATATGAGAGGGAAATAGGAAGTGGGACCGCTGGCCACTTAGGGTTTAGGAGGGGAAATTTCATTTCATTTGGGTGTGAAAATTAAGGTTCTTAGGTAATTTTGATTAGGGAAAGGCTAGGAATTGATAATTAGGTGTTTTGGTTAGTAACCATGTGTTTAAGGCTTTCAAGACGAGGTTTAGGAGTTGTCTTGCAAGGTTAAATGGGATAATCTTGATTAATTCAAATTTCAAACACCAACATGGTTCCTAATCTTTAGGAAGAAAAAGAAAGAAATCACTTTTGTCTCTACTTTTTACTTTTTGGTCTCATGAGTAATCTTTGAATAAGAAATGAAATTAAATTTTCTTTAATCAACCTTGGGCCCTAATTAACCTCAAATAATTATTTTGACTCAAGATTAATAAATAAAATTAATTTATCTTTAATTAAAGCCTAATATTGAATATATTTCTTTAATTACTTTAATTAAGCTTAATTAGCACTAACTAGGGACAAAATGGTAATTTTACATAGAAACTTCATGAGACCTCTCGGGACCATTCCAGGTATCGCATATACCCTTTAATTATCATTTCCAACTCTCGGTGATGTCTGGCCCTCTTCACTTAATCCCATGTTAATTACCTTGGGCGTTTTGGTAATTTTGCGCATGGAAAAGAGGTAGGAATTGAGATTTCCACATCTTCTGTCATTCAAAACACATCTAATCCCCTTCAAATCCTCTCTCAATTGTGCTTGTCTTAACTTAAGACATGACTAGGGTTGAAATCACATTTCCTAATTGAGACACATGAAGGATATCATGAAAGGTTCGCAAGATATAGGCACAAGACCATTTGATAAACAACTAACTTAACACTTTTCATGAATTGGAAGAGGTCAACGAATCCAAGACTTAATATCTTGACTCTTGTGGCTCATCCTAGACTTCTTGTAGGGGTGGTTTCCAGGAAATATGTCCTCCTTCAAGGGACTCTAAGGGCCTTCTCAATCCACACTACTTTTCTATCTCGCTTTAGGCAGTGGGCCTTACTTCTTATTTCTTTCTTGCTCTCTATCTCCAAAGTTCCAAGGTTTTAACACCAACCTAAGGGCTTCTAGTGCTTGATCTCTACTATTGATCATCCAAAACTTATCCATCTCTCTGCTACACCCCTATGTTACACCAAATCACTTGAGCTGCCCCTCAAGGCATTAGGAAAATCCTCAAAATAGCTCAACAATGTCAGGTAAACTAACATTGAAGGGTATGATTAGCTCATTCTTTCAGCTCTTGGAAACTCTTTTCTTTCTTAAGAAACTAGACAAATGGGGTCCCATTCACTACTATTCTTACATGCCTCAGTTCTATCTTCAAGAATGTGACTTTACTACACTATTGATCCATAAGATCATCATTCCTAGTCAAAAAGGGCACTTACTCCTTAAAGTTACCTTGATCAATCTCTTATAACCCATAACTAACCTCATTTTTTTCTTTTCTAATATTCCTTTAACTAGATTTTGAACTTGGTGACATCCTATGAGAGCTATAGACATAGGTCACCTTCCAAGCATTAAACCTGGAGGGGACTTCAACTTTCTTATAAAGGAAAAACTTGGATATATAACCTAGAGAAACATGGGAATTTCCCTCATCACATACCTCATTCAATACCTGTTAAATTCCACCTCACCTACTAAAAAGGATAACCTATCCCTAGCATCCAAACCCACAATAGTCTAACACAACATAGCTCCAAAATGACACTTAGACTCAATAAGTTCAAGAGGAGATAGCAATTATAATAAACAGTCTAATTGAACATGGTTGACCATGAGACAAAGCTTCTTTAATGCATTCAGGTTTAATGGTGGAGATGAAAGCATAGTTTGACATATTTATGAGGGATGATCTGTTATGAGAAACTTCCTTTAAATCAGAAACTCCCTTGGGTTTTGTAGCTTTAAGGTTCTTCAGCTTTCTTCATCTTAGAATTGCTCTTCTTCATGTCCAGAAATACTACTTTTTGATTGCTTGAAATTATGAGCAAGCTTTTTGAAGTGCCTTTGTTTGGAGTTCACTTTCTAAGGGTTTGACTTTCATCTACTTGCTTGAAAGCTTCCTTGAGACTCAATTCCTCAAGACTTTCCTCCAATTTTTGAGATCATCAACAAAGTCCTTCTTAAGCTCCTTGAATTTTATGTGAATAGTCTCTTATACGCAAAACATCCTTTTGTTATAGACTTTGTAAGCTTTAAAGGCAAAGGAGTAACCTGTGATAATGCCATCATCAAACTTATCTAGTTCTGTATGCCGAACTTTCCTAGTGTAAAAAATGACCAAAATGCCCTTGAGGTCATTTCTACCTGGAATTCAAGGATGGCTAGTCCAGGCTATCCTCAAGGGGTTAGTCTAATGTTTGAAGGGATTAAATGTGTTATGGAGGTGTTAGAGATGAAAATCTCAATTTCCTGGTTTTTCTTGTATCTAAAATTATCAAAGTACTCCTAAGGTAATATAACACAGGATTAAGTGACAGATGAACCTGGCATTATTCTTAGAGTTTTAAAATGTTGACAATAAGTGTTGATATCTGGAAAGTCCGATGGTCCAGGAGTCCTTGTGTGAATTTATGTTTTTGCCCCTGATTAGTGATAAATGAGCCTAAATAAACAATTGATGTAATACATGCAATATTAGGTTCTTATTAAAGATAAATTAATTTTAATTAATAATTTTGTGTCTAAATAATTGTTTGAGGTTAATTAAGGCCTAAGATTGCTTAAGAAAGATCAAATTCCCTTCTTGAATCAAAGACATTATGTCATATAGAGCCAAATAGTATTTTCTTTCTCAATTTCCTAAATCAAGGAATATGTTGGAGTTTGAATTTCAAACTAATTGAGTTTAACTCAAACTAAGCATGCAAGACCACTCCTAATCATGTCTTGAAAAGCCTTAAACACTTGATTACCAACCCAAACACCCAATTACCAATTTCTAACTCATTCCTTAATCAAATCTATCTCTAAATCTACATCCTAACACAAATGAAAAGTAAAAAAATTTCCCTCCCATGTGCCATGAAGGCCAGCAGGCTCCCCTCCCTTTTTCCCATCATATTTTGATTTTCATAAAACCCCAAAACACTCCAAAGAACTCATTTGTTGCCATTCATTTTGTTACAAGTCTTGCTCCCAAAAATCCTTTTTTCTCTTAACTCAAACTCCTATCTTCTTCCTCTTCCACTTCCATCCTCAACCTCCTCTTAACCATAAGCCACTACATCTCCACCTTAGATTAACTCTCAAACACATAACCTTACCAAGACATAAGATCAAGCTTCCTCATTTTCAACAAAAGAAACAAATTGGTAGGGATTTTGTTTGAGTTCTTTCTTTATTTCTTTTCTTCATTTTCAGATTGTGATGATGGATTAAATGGTTAAGTTGTTGTTGTTGTTCTTCCCCTATTTGGTTTAAATCTTCCTTCTCTTTCTTTCTTTTTTGGCTTTGGATGTTGATGGATGATTGAAAACCATGACTTGATGATGAGAGATCTTGATGGTGGTTTTGATACCATCATGTGCTTGACCTCTAGAGCCAAGTTTGGTTTATTTTGTTTGGTTTTAAAGAATAGTAAAGATGGAATGTTGTTGGTTCTTTTGAAATATTTCCTTTCTTTGATGTTCAAGGCCATAGCTTGATGATGATGGGTTCTTAATGTTGGTTGTGAAACCATCATGTGCTTGACCTTTAAAGCTCAAGGCTTGATTTTTTTTTTGTTTCACAAGAGTATGGAAAAATAGGTTATTATTGGTTATCTTTGTT
>JAMLFY010000870.1:0-21781 GCA_030441495.1 Dalbergia oliveri
TTTTTGCTTAAGGGGCTATAAAATCTCCATTCGTGACCTTTTTAAGATCCATCTTCGCCTAAGACTCCATAATTAATTCTTAGATCAATTATGAGGGATTCCTAGGCATGTTCTCTAAGTTATAAACCACTTAGATCTCTTATCATCATCTTATGCTTAGAGATTAGCACCTAATCATTTATGAAGGGATTCTTGTACATGTCTTACTAATTATGAATCATTTATCCTGAATTAACCATTCTAAAACAGATTTGCACTTCTTTGTATTAAGGTGTTCTAGAATTCTCATCTCAAGTCCCTTTTTAGTTACTTATTCTTTACTAGCTTCTCTAAATCGATCCTTGCTTCACTCAACATAATTTTACACATTTAACACCTTAGAACAGCATTTGTAGGTAGCCAAACATAGAACCAAAGAAATCATGAACCCATAAGATCACATAATCTCTTGGGTTGAAATGCATATAAGTTGCTAGTTTTCTCTTCAAATGTTCTAAAACAAAAGGTGTTCTCAGTAATCGATACATGTCCCTAGTAATCGATTTAAAGCTCAATTCATTCTGGGTTTTCAAAAACAACCGGGTAATGATTACACATAATGGTAATCGATTACGTAGGGTTAACTTTAGGAAAAGTAAAGAACATAGGGTAATCGTACATGCGACGGTAATCGATTACTTAGGGTTGTATCTTTAGGAAAAGTAAAGGACATATGGTAATCGATTCCTTTATAATGTAATCGATTCATTTCCAAAGAGGTCTGGGCATGAAAAGCCGTAGTAATCGATTACTGCCTGTCGTAAGTCGATCCAAACCAAAAGTCCTTAAAACCTTCTGGTAATCGATTACGTGGTAATCGATTACCAGAACCTAGGAAAATTGAGAAAACATGATTTTGACACATTCCAAACTATTTTAAACCTCTTGAGACCTCATAAAACGGTTTTCCAACATTTCCTTGAAAATCATTCATGTATTTTACAAAATCAAACCATTGTTGGTTCATACCAAAACTCATCCATTTCTTTTTGAATGGAGTTTCCTTTTTAGGATACTTAGGGCAAGTCTTTGAGCTCAGAGTATTTAGGTGATGACAAAATCTTAAACATGCCATGCACTTTATTTTACTCTTCATTAGAAAGTAAAGTGAGAGCATAAAATAAATATGAGATGCAACTTCATTATTATCTTTAAGGATTAAGTGATGACTTGAAATATAAACATGAAATGCAAGCTTGGGAATTTAAATATGGTAATGCAAGTTCATTCATTTACTCTTGTGAAATTAGTGATAACATCAAAATAAACATGAGATGCAAGACATAAATTTAAACATGAATGCATCTGTTTTTGTCTTAGCTAGAGCTCTTGCAAGACTTTTAGAGGAACATAAACCTCAACCCATTATGCATCATAAGGCAAGCTTTAGAGTTCTTAGCACCTAGACTTCAGAGAAATCTTAAGGTTTGAACTCACCATCAAGCTTAAGGAAATGGACCCAAAGTTCATCACTTTGTCTAAACAAAACTACAAGAGACTAAGTCATATTCTTTATTTTATTGCTCATAGGCTTCAATATCTAGCAAGCAATTCTAAAACGCAAACCAACTTTAAGGTTGGCAAGGGTAAGCCTAGAGCTCTTTGAAATCATGAGATTAACTTTCTTAACAAAACTTCGTGATCTACTAGACATATTTTACAAACTTTGTTTCAAATCCATAGAAGGAAAAACTGAAAATCCTTAAAGGAAAGAGGAAAAGGAAAGCGAAACTTAAGCCAAGAAAGAAGGGAAATCCAAGCATGTATGGTCCAAGACCAAGTTGTTTCAAGCTTTAGAGGTTTCTCACATGACAACAACAAATCATTATCTTGAAACCTCATCATCAAGCTCACATTCTTTTTGTAAGAAGGCCTCTTGGCAAAAAAAGAAAGAGGAAGGAAAAGGAGTTTGAAACCAAGAAAAACTAGAACTTTCTTGAAGAACACAAACAAAAATCATCAAAATTTCGTCCCTTACCTTAAGAAGTCTTGAAGAGATGTAAGAAAGCTTTGTTTTCTAGATGGAAGGAGAAGGAAATCCTTTTGGAGTCTTGAGGAAGAAATCAGCCAAGTTGAGGGAATTTGAGAGGAATGAGAGAATTTGCAAGAAGTGTGAACTTACCAAGTGAACCAAAGTGTGACAAGGTTCATCAAGGCTTGGTATTTATAGGAATTTTCAACATTGAGGCTTCCAAGGGGGGGGGGGGGAAACCGCGCCAGTTTGGAGGGAGGGAGGAAGAAATATCTCTTACAAAAGCATGGGTTTAGGCATGGCAAGCATGGTTGGAAGCATGGGCAAGGTATGGCCTAAAGCATGGGCTTGGAGTGCATCACAACTCAACATGTGGCACCATTTTGGGGACAGATTTTCGGCCTCCTCATCAGCCAAGGGGAAGGGATTTTTGTTCATGTAATTGTGGTTTAAGGATGTGTTTAGTGTTATGATTAGGCTTTTTGATTAGGAGTTTGTAAGCAAGCGTTTAGGTGAAGAGAAATGGTTAATTGAGGTGGTTCAAGACTTGATTAGGAGGGTGATCTCATTAGATTAGTAATTTAAAATAATTCTTTTGGTCAAATGAGGTATGGCTCAATTCCCTAATTTAAGGAAAGAGAGAGAGAAAACACTATTCAAGATTCCATGACTAGAAATCTTGAATTTAAATGGGTTAGAGTTTATCTAAGCAATCTTAGGTTCTAATTAACCTTAATAAATCATTTTGACTCTAGATTAATTATCGAAATAAATTAATCTTCAATGTAGAGCCTAATATCGCTTAGGTTCGGCTGATTGCTTCATTAGGCGCAGTATTACACTGTTCTAGGGGCAAAATGGTAATTTTACACTAAAAATGCCATTTCAACTTTTAAAGCAAACTAAACATCAAACATTGCTCATAAACATCATTCTAAACTTCCTGGAAAAGTTCAAGGGCTGGCGGCATCCAATGTAGACACAGGCAGGGTATTTTGGTCATTTTGAGGAAGTTGAGAAACAAAGGATTCACTCCTGAGATATGTTTGTTCATAACAGCATAATCCCCTTCAAACATCGAGTTTGACCCATTCGAGGGTTCGGCAAGCTGTCCTGAATTTTTGGGTAGAATGACCTTAAGGGGCATTTTGGTCATTTGTACTCTAACGCGAAAATTGGGACGTTACTCCCCTCCTTAAAAAATTTCGTCCTGAAATTCGTTACCTGTAGAAACTGGATACTTCATCCGCATTCTGAGGAATTCCAACTTCATGTGTACTCCTGGGTCTTGTCTCGTCCAGCACAACTTTCACCGGTTCTTATCGCTGCTTTAACACCACAATTGCACGATCCTGCTAATTCATAGGTTGAAAGTTAGGTCCTCCCTCAACTGGACATGCTCTGGCTCTAACACATGGCTAGGGTTGATTGATATTGTAGGCTTGGGAGACGTGAAAGACGTCCATGGAAGATTTGACGCAGATTTGGAGGTAGGGCTATTTGCGCAATCAGACTTGGAAGGATTTCAAAGGTTGGAGAGAAATGACTCATTTCTTGATTTTCATGGTCATTGCCTATTCCTATACATGGGAGTTATTCTAGAGAACATGCTCACCTTCTTGGAATTACACGCTTTAAGCGACTGTCCCGCATAGCTCTTTTGTCGGCTTTGAGCATGAAGATTATCCTTGTCATTATTGCTCTGTGGTTTCCCTCACTACGTCAGGATCCCAAATGCTTTGTTCTAGCAGATCATGCCAGCACAGGCCAGGCGACTGACACTTCACTTCCATACAAGGCCTCGTACGGTGCCATGTGGATACTCGCATGATAATGTTGTTATATGCGAAACTGAATGAGACAAAAGGTACTTATCCAGGTTCCCTTTTTTCTATCCAAAACACATGCCCTTAGCATATCCTCCAATGTTTGGATAGTTCTTTCCGATTGTCCATTATTGTTTCAGGGTGGTAAGCCGTGCTTAAGCACAACTTAGAACCAAACGCCTTTTGAAAGGCTTCCCAAAAGCGACGTAAACGGATCTCTGCAAAGGAGAAATTATCGTTGATGGGACTTAGTGTAACCTTACTATATTCTGGATGTACAGCTTGGGCCAACTTATCTAGGAAAAGGTTAACTTGATGGGTAGAAATGGGCCAACTTGGTAAACCTCCACTATACCCATATAGCGTCATGGCCGGCTTGGGTTCGGGGTAGGTTGGTCACCAAAATCCATAGATATACTATCCGCTTCCATTCTGGGATAGGCAAAGTTGCAACATTCCTGAAGGCTTCCTCATACTAATCTTTCACACTTGGCAACCAGCACTACTAACCCGGCTACTACGTCCTTTTTCAATCCGACCAAAACATCTTTCTTAAATCCTGATCATCTTGGTGGCACCAGGATGGATGGTGAAGTGGCTTTTATGGGCCTCCTCCAATCTCTAGAAGCACCATCTTGCGTACACACATTCAACGCCTTCAAACCTCCACAATCCAATTTACCCTTGCTCAAAACATTTAAGCTTCCAAGCCTTAACCGCCTCTGAGTCTCTAAACTCCTCATTTTCTACTTGTGCCATCATCACCCTTTGTTTAAACCCACTTGTTACTGTAAGATGACACATCTTTACACTCTTTTTCTGTTATTGACATCCCCAAATTCATGTCCCTAAAACTTCTTCTATGGCTCAACTCCTGACCATTGTAACCCTAAAATTTAATTAAAAATTAATTGACTTATTAATTGTAATTTCAAAAATCAGAGTTTTTTCAGCAAATGATAAGGTGGCCCCAAGCAAGACATCTCAAAAAAAAAAAAAAAAAAAAATTTTGAGCCAAAGTGTGAATGGTTTTCTTGTGGGGCCCAATATACGGACAGAGCTGAAACCCTAGATTAAAGATCCAAAGTCCCAAAATTAGGAAAACATGGGGAATAAGGTTAGAAATAGGTGGGAATGATAATTTTATACTTAAAATTAATTTTCGGGCGATATCGTTAAAATAGGAATTTAAGATGTTTGCAGGGTCGATGAGATTTGAGTGTCAGTTTCTTACACCGAATGAAATTTGCAAGTGAAATTTTGCCACCTAACTAGACAAGTGTGTGGCTTGAGGAAGCCACACCATTACTACTTTATTACAACCAATAGGATGCTTACAAAAATTACTAGACTTATCTTTAAGAAAATAAAACATTTTGGACTTTGAAAATTCTATGCATTTTGTCATAAACTCATAAAATCAATATCTTATCATTTCCTTCACCAAAATTTCGTCCAGCACACTCCAAGAAGCTCTTCCTCCATTGTTCTTCCTCTCAAACTCCATTAACAAACTTGGAGCTTCATAAACTTAGCCTAAACTTGATAAAACCTAAGATCTCTTCACAAAACATGTCCTACACTTAATTCTCTACCAATCTAACCGAACAAAGTTTCCATTCCTTATCAAAACCTTGTCTTGTACCTCACACCTCACTGATTTAAGAAGGGTTTGGAGTGGTTTGGGGCTTAGGAAGTGGAAGGATTCAAGCTTGGATTCTTGAAGCCAAAGATCCACTATAAGCTGCCAAAAGTAGGGTTTTTCTTGCCTTTTCTTTGTCAAATTTTTCTAATCTGTTTTGGGTTGTGTTAAGTCCGAAATTTCTGGTTATTTTGGATGATATTATGTTTGTATTGATGTGTGAATTTTGGTGGTGGGTTTGGATGGTGTTAGAAAATGAGTTTTATCAAAGTAAGTTTGGACTAAGTTGCTGGAAATTTCTGTTTTCCTGTATGTTGCAGTTGTTCACGAAAATTTTTGGAATATTTTTGAGTGCTTTCATGAGCTATAAAAATTATATGTTGGAGTTATCACCTTAAAATAACTACATGAATTTTCTTTGGTGTTAGTTTTAAGGTTTGATGCCTCAGAAAAATCAGAACCGAAATGAGGCAGATGCTGTCCTGATTGTTGAAACTGAAGCAGTAAACTTGTCCGAATTTATTACTCATAGCAAATGATTGAATTAGCCTTTGAAATTTTTACACGAAGTTAATAACATATTGAAGTGTCACTGTGAATTTTATTGGGAATTAATTCAATCATTTGCTGGGGTTAAAAATTAGGGGAACTCAGTTCTGGTCTGGGAATTGGTGACCCCTGACCACTAAATTTGTACATTTTACTGAGGTAGCTATAGAGCTCTGATTGTCTTGAAATTTTTACAGGGTCTCCTAGACACATTGAAGTGTCTTCAGAGATTTTTTATAACCTCTAAATTGATTGTTTTATGAGCAAAACAAATTGTGCCACAATGGGGTGAAAACTGCCCATTGTGCTGGGATGGAACAATGCTTTAAATTGAGAATGTAATGGCACTTTGGCTTCTAGTATGACATGAGTATTTGATATTAAGTGTTTGGCCATGTGACTTATGACATATAAATGCATGCTATGGATTTTAAAGATTGAAGTATGAGAAAAGTATATGATGCCATTATAAGGATGTATAAATTTAAATAAGACATAATGTTCTGGCAATATGGACAAAATGAAACAAGACTTAGATTGAATGAGGGAAGGCGAAAGTAGTAACTTCCAAAATTTATTTTGAGACTAAAATAGCGTATGAGGCTAGGTATAAAGTCTATGTGGGATTTTGAGAAATGGAAAAAATAAAGTTGAATGACCACGTATCAGGGATGAGCTTAGAATCCTAATTGGGCGTCTATTTCCCTTGTGTGGTGTGATACCACCATAAATACCGTTGGGTATAAACGGATCTATTGTGGAGTTGTCCACTGTGAAATACCCGTTGGGTATAAACTAAGTATTTTCCTATGTCAATGAAGAGAAAAATGCACTAATTGGCTTTCTATGGCCATGATGGAAACCAAGTCACTTTGAGATAACTTTCCTATTATTTTAAAGCATATGTATCACCTTATATCATAAGAAATCCTTTAAGTAGATTTTCTTACTATGTGTTTGAGCTTCCTAGATATATGTATGTCCTGATTGAATTGTTAAAAGCTACCACTTGGAAGGATGATTTTGAAATCTTAAAATGAACCTTTAGAATATATTGCATGATAAGTTTCCTGAATAAGCAGAAATCTAAGGGCGATGACGATGACATTATGATTGTGATTGGGGAGTTGCCCTACTGAGAATTATAGAATTCTCACCCCTATGTGTTTGTTCAGATTTCGCCTCAGGTTAAGCCAGGGGATGGGGATGTTGCTATGCAAAGGAGTGTAGGATTGCTATTAGTATGGCAGTTACTATTTTATTCTGTTGTACTTAGTGAAATGAGTATGTATGTAAATGTATTAGAATCCAGAATATGTACTAAAGCTCATAGAGGAGCTTCCTTATGTATTTTTAGTTGTATGATTAATAAACTTGATGTTTATTGTAAGATGTTTTAATAGAATTACGCTTAGTTATCTCATACGTAAATCGAGCTTGCTATAGATAATTAAGAGAGTCGCTAATTAACAAGTAACAACTCTCGAGTACGATATCATAGCTTAAGAATGGGGTTGTACTTGGGAGGATGTTACATTATGGTATAAGAGCAATTCATCCTTGTAGAGACCTTAAATAGACTGGCTATGCTTCCTTATAAATGTCATGCATTATAATTTTATATATGTGTATGACATGGTAAAGATGTATTGTGGATTGCCTGCACACTTAGCTTGGTATTGAGCCTATCAACTCAATAATTCTTGTTTGGTGTGACAGGAATCGATGCTCCAAGATCCAAATGGCAAACTAGGAGCGGAGTAGGATATAACGCTGAAATGAGAACACCTCCGTGAGATGGCGCAAGCTCTAGAGAGAAACAACTCCTAGGCGGCCAAGGATGATGGAAAGGTTGAATGGAGCATGTTGAAGAAATCCAATTGGGAATCCTGGAGGAATAGGAGTGGACATGGAATACCAAAAGTTCAACGTGAGTTTAGGGAAGCAAACCCTCCGGCCTTTTGGAGGAGCCTTCAATCCAAGTAAAGCCGATGAATGGATTAAGGCCATGGAGAAAATTTTCTCGACTTTCCTTGTTTGCAGAGATCCAAAAAGTGGCTTTCGCTACTTACATGCTGAGAAGGCGCATGCAGAGTTTTGGTGGGTTGGCACTAAGGGGTTGTTCGAAGCTTCTCAAGATGAACGTCACCTTGGGATATCTTTAAGGAAGCTTTCTCCTGCAAGTATTTCCCTATTTCGGTAAGAAATGCAAAGAAAGGAGTTGGAATTCATGGCGCTTAAGCAAGGATCAATGGGTATAGCAGAATATACGGCTAAGTTTGAAGAACTTTGCAAGTTTTCCACTATCTACCAGCGCAATCCTGATGAAGCCTGGAAATGCATGAAGTATGAAGGAGGTTTACGTGAGGACACATTGAAGTTGCATTGGGTCTCTTAGAGATTTCGAGATTATGCAACCCTAGTGAACAAGTGCCGACGTGCGGAGGACTCCGACAAGAAGCTAGCCATGGCCAAATCTCTAAGAGCACTTCTAGTAAACGACTGGAGATTGAAGATGAAAGTTTTGAGGAGGCTTTGCCCCAAAAGAAGCGGTTCAGAGCTCTTCCCATACGAAGGCGAGCATGGCCAAAGCCCAATTGTGTGGCAAGATTGCCAAAATGTGGAAAGAATCATGGAGAGACCTTGCTTGGCTGGACAATACGTATGCTCCGTTGTGGGAAACCGGGCATAAGATTTGGGAGTGTCAGGAGATATGCAGAACCTGAGAAGCCAACTCATAGGAACACCAAAGGGATATTCCACCCAATTCTGATTCAGAGGTAGGAACGTTTAGGATTTGATTGAATTGTTTGGACTATATGTATGAATTCCTTGTGTGATTTATAAAAGTTTGTCTTTTGAAAATTATTTTCAAAGGAATTTTGAGGGCAAAATTCTTTTTAAGGTGGGTGGTAATGTAACACCTAAAATTTAATTAAAAATTAATTTGAGCTTTATTAATTGTAATTTCAAAAATCTAAGAGTTTAGCAATGATAAGGGTGGCCCAACAGACCTGTCAAAAAAAAAAAAAAAAAAAAACAAGCAAGGTAAATAGTAACCTTGCGGGCCCCACAGCCTGCGGACAGCTGAAACCCTAGATTCGGGTCAGGAAATACCCGAAATTAGGAAAACATGGGAATAAGGTTAGAAATAGGTGGGAATGATAGTTTTATACTTAAAATTAATTTTCGGGCAATATTGGATTCAAAATTTGTAAGTGTTTACCAATTCGATGAGATTTCGGTGAGTTTCTTTACACGAATGGACTTGCAAGTGAAATTTTGCCACCTAACTAGACAAGTGTGTGGCTTAGAAGAAGCCACACCATTACTACTTTATTACAACCAATAGGATGCTTACAAAAATTACTAGACTTATCTTTAAGAAAATAAAACATTTTGGACTTGAAAATTATATGCATTTTGTCATAAACTCATAAAATCAATATCTTATCATTTCCTTCACCAAAATTTCGTCCAGCACACTCCAAGAAGCTCTTCCATTGTTCTTCCTCTCAAACTCCATTAACAAACTTGAAGCTTCATAAACCCTAGCCTAAACTTGATAAAACCTTAAGATCTCTTCACAAAACATGTCCTACACTTAATTCTCTCCAATCTAACCGAACAAAGTTTCCATTCCTTATCAAAACCTTGTCTTGTACCTCACACCTCACTGATTTAAGAAGGGTTTGGAGTTGGTTTGGGGGCTTTGGAAGTGGAAGGATTCAAGCTTGGATTATCTTGAAGCCAAAGATCCACTAAGCTGCCAAAAGTAGGGTTTTTCTTGCCTTTTCTTTGTCAAATTTTTCTAATCTGTTTTGGGTTGTGTTAAGTCCGAAATTTCTGGTTATTTTGGATGATATTATGTTTGTATTGATGTGTGAATTTTGGTGGTGGGTTTGGATGGTGTTAGAAAATGAGTTTTATCAAAGTAAGTTTGGTTGCAGTTGCTGGAAATTCTGTTTTCCTGTATGTTGCAGTTGTTCACGAAAATTTTTGGAATATTTTTGAGTGCTTTCATGAGCTATAAAAATTATATGTTGGAGTTATCACCTTAAAATAACTACATGAATTTTCTTGGGTGTTAGTTTTAAGGTTTGATGCCTCAGAAAAATCAGAAACCGAAATGAGGCAGATGCTGTCCTGATTGTTGAAACTGAAGCAGTAAACTTGTCCGAATTTATTATCATAGCAAATGATTGAATTAGCCTTTGAAATTTTTACACGAAGTTAATAACATATTGAAGTATCACTGTGAATTTTATTGGGAATTAATTCAATCATTTGCTGGTTAAAAATTAGGGGAACTCGGTTCTGGTCTGGGAATTGGTGACCCCTGACCACTAAATTTGTACATTTTACTGAGGTAGCTATAGAGCTCTGATTGTCTTGAAATTTTTACAGGGTCTCCTAGACACATTGAAGTGTCTTAGAAATTTTATAACCTCTAAATTGATTGTTTTATGAGCAAAACAAATTGTGCCACAATGGGGTGAAAACTGCCCATTGTGCTGGGAATGGAACAATGCTTTGAATTGAGAATGTAATGGCACTTTGGCTTCTAGTATGACATGAGTATTTGATATTAAGTGTTTGGCCATGTGACTTATGACATATAAATGCATGCTATGGATTTTAAGGATTGAAGTATGAGAGAAGTATGACATGCCATTCCTCAGGATGTATAAATTTAAATTGTGTAGTGTTGACATATGGACAAAATAGAAACAAGACTTAGATTGAATGAGGGAAGGCGAAAGTAGTTAACTTCCAAAATTTATTTTGAGTTGGTAACGTATTGGCTAGGAATAGATCTGTGTGGGATTTGGAAATGGAAAAAAATGAAGTTGAATAACCACGTATCAGGAAGACTTCATCCTCGTAGGGGCAATATTATTTCCCTGTGTGGTGTGATCCACCATAAATACCCGTTGGGTATAAACGGATCTATTGTGGAGTCTGCCTGAAAATCCGTTGGGTATAAACTAAGTATTTCCTATGTCAATGAAAAGAGAAAAATGCACTAATTGGCTTTCTATGGCCATGATGGAAACCAAGTCACTTTGAGATAACTTTCATCTATTTAACATATGTATCACCTATATTGTCATAAGAAATCCTTTAAGTAGATTTTCTTACTATGTGTTTGAGCCTGGATATATGTACATGTCCTGATTGATTGTTAAAAGCTACCCACTTCGGAAGGATGATTTTGAAATCTTAAAATGAACCTTTAGAATATATTGCATGATCAGGTTTTCTAAAATAAACGGAAATGGCTGGGGCAATGACGATGACATTATGATTGTGATTGGGGAGTTGCCCTCTGGACTATAAATTCTCACCCCTATGTGTTTGTTTTCAGATGTCGCCTCCAGGGTTAAGCAGGGGATGGGATGGTGCTATGCAAAGGAGTGTAGATTCCTGTTAGTATGCACAAGTTACTATTTTTATTACTGTTGTACTTAGTGAAATGAGTATGTATGTAAATGTATTCTTGAGGAGGAATAGATATGTACTAAAGCTCATAGAGGAGCTTCCTTATGTATTTTTAGTTGTATGATTAATAAACTTGATGTTTACTTGTAAGATGTTTTAATAGAATTACGCTTATTATCTCGTGCGTAAATCGAGCTTGCTATAGATAATTAAGAGTCAGCTAATTAACAGTAACAACTCTAGAGTACGATATCATAGCTTAAGATGGGGTTGTACTTGGGAGGATGTTACAACCATCATGTGGGATAAGCGTTAATGATTTTCGACTCAAGGCATCGGCAACCACATTGGCTTCCAAGGATGGTAACTTAGGCCGAAATCATAGTCCTTTAGAAATCCCACCTTCTTTGCCTCATGTTTAGCTCTTTTTGATCAAAGAGATGCTTAAGACTCTTATGATCAGAGAAAACTTCAAACCTACTCCGGATACAAGTGATGCCTCCATATTTTCAAGGCAAACACTATGGCGGCTAACTCTAGGTCATGGGTAGGGTAATTAACCTCAGTGAGGCTTGAGTTGTCTGGACGCATAGGCTACCACTTGCCTATTTTGCATCAATACACATAAACCTTTTCAGAAGCATCACAATATACCTCGAAGGGTACATTGGGGTCGGCAAAACCAAACTGGGGTTAGAAGGTCAACCTTTCCTTTAACTCTAGGAAGCTCTTTTCACAATCGATTCCATGAAAAGGATGTTCTTCCTAGTTAGCTTGGTTAGGGGAAGACAATCTGGGAAAACCATTGATAAACCTAGGTAATAGCGTGCTAAATTACAAAAACTAATATTAAAGAATGCGATGGTTGGCTCTATCCCAATTCATTGCAGCTTCTATCTTATTCTAGGGTCAACAGCTATACCTCCTTTTGATACTACATGTCCAAGAACTTCACTTCCTCCAACAGAATTCACACTTAGAGCTAGCATACAACTTCTTCTCTTTCAACACCTTTAAAATCAACTTCAGGTGACTTTCATGCTCCTCGTGAGTCTTTGATAGATGAGTATGTCATCTATGAAAACAACCACAAACTTATCTAAATAGGGTCTAAAGATCCTATTCATATAGTCCATAAAACACGCGGGTGCATTTGTCAGTCCAAAGGACATCACGGCGAACTCAAAATGTCCGTTCCGTATCCTAAAAGCGGTTTTAGGTATATCCTCATCTCTTACTCGAATTTGGTGGTATCCCGACCTCAAATCAATCTTGGAGAATACCACCGCTCCTTCAACTGGTCCATAAGATCATCAATCCTAGGCAAAGGGTATTTATTCTTCACCGTCACACGATTCAATTGCCTATAATCTATACATAATCTCATGCTCCAATCCTTTTCTTAACAAACAAAGGCCTGGTTCCCCACCATAAGAGGCACTAGGTCTGATAAAACTCTTTTCTAACAACTCTTCCAACTGGGTTTTCAATTCCTTCAACTCCAAGGGTGACATCCTATACGGGGCTCTGGAGATAGGTCCAGATTTCGGTACTAACTCGATGGAGAACTCCACTCTTCTCGGGAGGGAAACTCGGGATATCATCGGAAATACCTTGGGGGTACTCTCTTACCCGCAGGAATGTCATCTATGTTCTGCTTAAAGTCTACCTCGCTAGCGGCTAGAAGGATATCCCTTAGTTTTCTCCACTCCAGAAGACATCTACGACATTCACATAAAGTTTCAAGGTTTGGCAGGTCTTGCTAGGGGGATGACGGAAAAATATGAGATTTGGTGACGTCTAACAACACATGGTTAGGGTGGAGCCAATCCATGCCAAGGATTACGCCTATGTCTTTCAAGGGTAAACAAATTAAATCTATGACAAAAGATCTATTTTCAACGGTAAGATGGCAATTTAGACAACAGTTACATGTATGTCCAGGACGGTTGGTAGAGTGAAAACAACAGATCAAAAGGAAGCTTGAAACTTTTTAAATTTTAGAGACTCGACACTAGCATGTGAGATAAAAGAATGAGTAGCACAAGAGTCATATAGCACAGTTAAGGTCCTACCATTTAGTTCGCACTTACCTTCGATGAGGTCGTTGGATCCATGTGCGTCTCTGCGTTGAGGTAAAGACTCGTCCTTGGTGTTGCGGTTCGGAGATTCTGACTTGACGACCCACCCCATTCTTTTTGCAATCCTTCGCATAGTGGCCGAGCTTGCCATCTAAACACACTCCTTGCCAAGCTAGGCAGGGACGTTGCCATGATTCTTTCACAGCGGGGGGCACTCCAGCTTTGTGCGGATTGGGGGAGGCGAGCGAGCATTTTGGGGTGCCTTGTTCTTGTTCCCATTGGGCCCTCCTTGTTGATTGTTGTTGTTGTTATTGCAAGGACCGCCATTTCCGCCTTGTTGATGGTTGCGTTTCCGCGTTGTAGTTAAAACGCGGCCTTAGGTGCTTCAGAGATGGTTGATGATGTTGTTGTTGTTGCTTGAACTCGATTCGGATTGGTAGGGATGGTCATGGTTCCTCATTGGTCTTGATTTGATGGCTTGAACTTTGGGGCTTGAGTCAAACCACGGGAGATCCACCCTTGCGGCACTCATCTTCTTGTGCCCTTCTTCGATGATTCGGCACTTGTTGACTAGGTTAGAAATCCCTAATCTCCATGTGTGCCACAGCAAAGTTAAGTTTCAACCCTTGACCGGGCCTGGAATTTCACACTTCCATACCTCATCGGGGTTCCCTTGGAAAACTTCGTGAGACTTGATCAACTCTTCAAATTTGCCGTGTCCTAGACGAGACATTCCACCTTGGACCAACTGAGTGAACTCAATGTCCTTGCGTTCTTCACGGATTCAGAACTTCTCATAGAAGTCGTCTTACAACAGCTCCCGATTGATGGCTGCGCCGTAGCTTCTGCAAGCCTTCAAGGTGCGGTCAGCCAAAAAGTCAGCGTCGAAGCTTCCATCATGTGTGGCAAGCAAGAGGTGACTTTTGTCCTCCGACAGGTAACCACGGTGTGCGATCTTTTCCATGTTCTTGATCCACTCATCAGCCTTGTCGGGGTTCAGAGCTCCACGAAAGGTTGGGGGATTAGCCTTGCCAGAACTCCCAAAACGGGCTTGTTCCACCGCTTGGCGCAGGGGGACCTTGAGCGCGCGTCCCTTGGTTGATTCATGCGGTCGAACATGCATTCCATCGCCCTAGCCATTTCGCGTCAAGCAGCTCCAAGTATCATCCCTCGTTCAACGGCAATTGCGTTCATATTCTGTACTGAGTGCCATTGGTCCCTAAGCACAAGTAGGACAAATACCAAGAAGGTGATCAGGCTCAACATTCCGAAACTGAATTGAGCTAGTTACCATGGCATAGACAGCAGAGCAAGGTCATGAATGCCTACCCCTATAGCTTATCTCTAATAGCTAAGCACTACACATGACATACTAACGTAACATGCTCTAAAGCATGGTTAATACCAAATCCTTTCAACTAGATAAAGTGGAAACTCTCTGATACCATAATGTAACACCCTAATATTTAACCTCAATACGCCTAGGACGTATCAAGACTAATTATTAGTTATTACTTTCTTTAAATTCATTTATAAAATACTTAGCGGAAAATACGGTAAATTTTTTTTTGAAATGATTTATATAAACCAAAGTGCGAGCCTTTGCGCGTAACATGAACAACGTGAAGCGGAAGAATAAATAAAACATACAGAATATAAACATTAAAGAACACATCCATCATAAACATCATTCCTCATTACTTTAATAATATAGTTTAGTACATCACAACAGATAACAGAACTAAAGTTACCCGCACTATGGGCGAGAGCTTTGCAAGTACAATGGGAAACATAAAGACAAATACATGGTAATAATCCCAAAAGATAAACACCCAACTATCACTACCCTCCCACTCCAAGCCTCCTGGTGACGCCGATCCTGGTTGGGGAGATGTAGCAGCAACTGACGAAGCTCCTCGATGTAGCCACGAAGCGGAGATCTGCAGCATGGGAATCGAGGGCAGCGTGGCCTCCGCGTCGTGGTCGCCTCTGGACTCGAACACGCCTCGCATGCCTCGCAGCTGGCGGTCTGCCTCACTACCTCCTCCGTGACCCATAGGAACGAAGGGAAGATCCTCCGGAGGAAGGATCAGCCTCTGATCGAGACGGGAACATCTAGGATATCCGCGTACTCAACGAGGAGGAGGTGGGCAACGGGTCTGCTCATCTCGGGTCGTGTCTCAAAGCTCGCGGTTCAGGTCGCCAAAGGGTGAAGTCGGATCGAGGTGATAGCTGGAGACGGGGGAAGCAAAGGGCGTCCCACATATGCAAAACGCGCACCTCGCAATGACCCTTGAAGTGGTAGGACTGATGCTGGGGTCATAGTGCACCTCCCATGTGCGCGGGTCAATGAAAATCACGAACGACGCCATCGATATTATGAAGACAATGGAAAAGACAAGAGAGAGGGGTGAGATTCTTACTAAAGAATCTCGTAGGGAAGTCCTCTATCCTAGTGCCATCGTTTACGTCCCAGAACCTTGGGTTTATTATGAAAATGTTGAGCATGCATAGGTTCATTATGAGGTTTTCACAAAGGTCGTTGTCCAAGGTCCATGTCTTTTATAATGATTCTTAATGCATGTATGCAACATAATGTTTCATGGATGCATGGTAGCACTTTAGGTAAATCAAACAATAATTCAAACAACATTGTGTGGCATGAAACTTTTCTTTGATCATCTTTCCTTTTCTTATACTTGTGTCACCAATAATATAGTAACCGCACCCTTAAACTAGGCTATGAGCTCATACCTTAACTAGTCGTCACTAGTTCTTACTTATCCTCTTGATAAGCGAATCATAAATATCATAATCCCGACAACTCCAGAAGGGCGTCAGGGCAGGATCACCCATCATGGGACTTTCTTTCTTCTTAAACGCATCGACTGGTTAAGCCAGCGACTTTGTGCTTGGTATGGCTCAACGTCCATACCCCACGGTCTTCTTCCTCACAGAAGCAGGAGAAATGCGTCTCGGCGTATAACTTTAAACTTCATATTTCTCAAAAACTTTCTTTTTGTCCCTCAAATTTGACGGAAATTCGGCCATAACAGCTACTTTCAAATTCCCTCAAATTTGAGTCATGCCACATAATTTCATCACATGCATCATTTTCATGGAACTTTCTCATTGCCATAACTTTCTAGTTCACATGAGCATATTTCTCAATTTCATTCATATCTTTGAAACATTATGCATTTCAAACACAACAATTCATCAAATTATGCATATAAAGTTTCATGCTCAAGGAACTAACATAATCACATCATCATACGTGTGCACGAGGTTCATCATCATAATCATACTCTCTGTCCACCTATCTTAGATCTCTTATGCTTTGCCCCTTTCGGGCTTTAAACTTGTATTTGCATTATCATTACCCTCAAGGGGTTGGCACTTAAACTTTTCCTCTAAAGTTTGAACTCACCAAGATTCCACTCAGCTCAACATAAAAGGAGAAGATATATCGTTTGCTTAAGGGGCTCTAAAATCTCCATCGCGAACCTTTAAGATCCATCTCCGCCTAAGACTCCATAATTAATTCTTAGATCAATTATGAGGGATTCCTAGGCATGTTCTCTAAGTTATAAACCACTTAGATCTCTTATCATCATCTTATGCTTAGAGATTAGCACCTAATCATTTATGAAGGGATTCTTGTACGTGTCTTACTAATTATGAATCATTTATCCCTGAATTAACCATTCTAAAACAGATTTGCACTTCTTTGTATTAAGGTGTTCTAGAATTCTCATCTCAAGTCCCTTTTTAGTTACTTATTCTTTACTAGCTTCTCTAAATCGATCCTTGCTTCACTCAACATAATTTTACACATTTAACACCTTAGAACAGCATTTATACAGATCACCAAACATAGAACCGAAATCATGAACCCATAAGATCACATAATCTCTTTTGGTTGAAATGCATATAAGTTGCTAGTTTTCTCTTGGAATGTTTTCTAAAACAAAAGGTGTTCTGGTAATCGATTACATGTTCCTAGTAATCGGATTCCAGAGCTTGAATTCATTCTGGGTTTTCAAAAAACAAGGTTAATCGTTACACATAATGGTAATCGATTTACGTGGGTTAACCTTTTCGGAAAAGTAAAGGACATAGGGTAATCGATTACATACGACGGTAATCGATTACTAGGTTAAATTGTTTCGGAAAAGTAAGAGGACATATGGTAATCGATTACTTTATAATGTAATCGATTCCACAAAGAGGTTTCTGGGCATGAAAAGCCGTAGTAATCGATTCAGTTACCTCTGGTAATCGATTACCAAGAACCAAAGTCCTTCGGAAAACCTTCTGGTAATCGATTACATGGGTGGTAATCGATTACCAGAACCTTCGAAAATGAGAAAACATGATTTTGACACATTCCAAACTATTTTAAACCTCTTGAGACCTCATAAAACGTTTTCCAACATTTCCTTGAAAATTATTCATGTATTTTACAAAATCAAACCATTGTTGGTTCATACCAAAACTCATCCATTTCTTTTTGAATGGAGTTTCCTTTTTAGGATACTTAGGGCAAGTCTTTGAGCTCTAAGAGTTTTTAGGTGATGACAAAATCTTAAACATGCCATGCACTTTATTTTACTCTTCATTAGAAAGTAAAGTGACATAAAATAAATATGAGATGCAACTTCATTATTATCTTTAAGGATTAAGTGATGACTTGAAATATAAACATGAAATGCAAGCTTGGGAATTTAAATATGGTAATGCAAGTTCATTCATTTACTCTTGTGAAATTAGTGATAACATCAAAATAAACATGAGATGCAAGACATAAATTTAAACATGAATGCATCTTGTTTTTGTCTTAGCTAGAGCTCTTGCAAGACTTTTAGAGGAACATAAACCTCAACCCATTATGCATCATAAGGCAAGCTTTAGAGTTCTTAGCACCTAGACTTCAAGAGAAATCTTAAGGTTTGAACTCACCATCAAGCTTAAGGAAATGGACCCAAAGTTCATCACTTTGTCTAAACAAAACTACAAGAACTAAGTCATATTCTTTATTTTATTGCTCATAGGCTTCAATCTAGCTAAAATTATCGGCAGAACCAACTTTAAGGTTGGCAAGGGTAAGCCTAGAGCTTTTTGAAATCATGTATTAACTTTCTTAACAAAACTTCGTGATCTACTAGACATATTTTACAAACTTTGTTCAAATCCAAAAAGAAAAACTGAAAATCCTTAAAGGAAAGAGGAAAGAGGAAAAACCGAAACTTAGCCAAGAAAAGAAAGGAAATCCAAGCATGTATGGTCCAAGACCAAGTTGTTTCAAGCTTTAGAGGTTTCTCACATGACAACAACAATCATTTTATCTTGAAACCTCATCATAAGCTCACATTCTTTTTGTAAGAAGGCCTCTTGGCCGAAAAAGAAAGAGGAAGGAAAAGGAGTTTGAAACCAAGAGAAAAACTAGAACTTTCTTGAAGAACACAAACAAAAATCATCAAAACTTAACCCCTACCTTAAGAAGTCTTGAAGAGATGTAAGAAAGCTTTGTTTTCTTGATGGAAGGAGAAGGAAATCCTTTTGGAGTCTTGAGGAAGAAATCAGCCAAGTTGAGGGAATTTGAGAGGAATGAGAGAGACTTGCAAGAAGTGTGAACTTACCAAATGAAACCAAAGTGTGACGGTTTCATCAAGGCTTGGTATTTATAGACTTGCAACATGGAGCTGAGGGGGGGGAGGGAGGAGGCTTTTGAAGAAAAGGAGGAAGAAATCTCTTACAGGAAGCATGGGCTTAGGCATGGCAAGCATGGTTGGAAGCATGGGCAAGGTATGGCCTAAGGCATGGGCTTGGAGTGCATCAACTCAACATGTGGCACCATTTGGGGACAGATTTTCGGCCTCCTCATCAGCCAAGGGGAAGGGATTTTTGTTCATGTAATTGTGGTTTAAGGATGTGTTTAAGTGTTTCTATGATTAGGCTTTTTGATTAGGAGTTTGTAAGCAAGCGTTTAGAAATGGTTAATTGAGGTGGTTCAAGACTTGATTAGGAGGGTGATCTTATTAGATTAGTAATTTAAAATAATTCTTTTGGTCAAATGAGGTATGGCTCAATTCCTTAATTTAAGGAAAGAGAGAGAAACACTATTCAAGTTCCATGACTAGAAATCTTGAATTTAAAGAATACCGTTAGAGTTTATCTAAGCAATCTTAGGTTCTAATTAACCTTAATAAATCATTTTGACTCTAGATTAATTATCGAAATAAATTAATCTTCGATTAGAGCCTAATATTGCGCTTAGGTTTGCTGATTGCTTCATTAGCGCATGTACACTGTTCTAGGGGCAAAATGGTAATTTTACACTAAAGCCTCAGACCTTCAAGCAGAGCTAAACATCAAACATTGCTCATAAACATCATTCTAAACTTCCTGGAAAGTTTGGGTAAAGGCATCTTTTAGGTGTAGACAGCAGGGTATTTGGTCATTTTGAGCGGAAGTTTAGAGCAAGGTTCCCTTCCCTCGAATATCATTCATAACAGCATAATCCCCTTCAAACATCGAGTTGTGACCCATTTGAGGGTTGCGAGCAACTGTCCTGGAATTTTCGAGGATCAAGAGAATTTTGACCTTAGAGGGGCATTTTGGTCATTTGTACCGAGCGAAAGTGAGGCGTACATACTGCCCCCTCCTTGAAAAGAGAATTTGATCCTGAAATTGGTTACCTGAGAAAGCTCGATTACTCATCCGCATGTCGATTCCAACTCAGATGTTTGTCTCCTTGGGATCTTTGATCCCATGCGACTTCACCGAAGGACGGACTTACTCCTCAACCTGCTTAGACACCACGGTCCCGATCACGTTGGTGGAGCAGGTTGAAATTAGTCTCACCCTAGCTGTACATGTTAACTTGGCTCTAACACATGGCTCAGGTTCGTTAAATATTTCTAACTGGGAGGCGTGAAAGACGTCATGAGAAGATTGACAGATTTGGAGGTCAGGCTGTTTGTAAACGCTGTCTCCAGAACTTAGGAAGGATTTCAAAGGTTCAAGAAATGGGGGACTCAATTTTCTTGATTTTCATGGGGCTCTTCCTATTAGTATAGTGGGAGTTATTCTCAAGAAAACATGCTCACCTTCTTGGAATTCTGACGGCTTCGCCGCTTGTCCGCATAGCTCTTTTGTCGGCTTTGAACGAGTCAAGATTCTATCCTTGATCATTTTTATTTGTTCTATGGTTTCCCTCGCTACGTTTAGTAGGGTCCCAAATGCTTTGTTCTAGGATCATGCAGACACAAAAGGCGTGACACTTCTTTCATTTACCATGAAGGCCTGATACGGTGCCATATCGATACTCGCATGATGACTGTTGTTATATGCGGAACTCAATAGGGCCAAGGTGCTTATTCCAACTCAGTTTTTCTATCCAAAACACATATAGTTAGCATATCCTCCAATGTTTGGATAGTTCTTTCCAAATTGTCTCCATTACTATTTGGGGGTGGTAAGCCGTGCTTAAGCACAACTTAGAACCAAACGCCTTTTGAAAGGCTTCAAGGGAAAGCGCGGCAATTAAACCGCAAGAATCTATAAGAAATTCTGATTGATCAGAGAAACTAAATTGTCACATCTACTATCTCTTGGATGTACACACTGGGCCAACTTATCTAGGGAAAAGGTTAACTTGATGGGTAGGAAATAGGCGAACTTGGTCATCCTGTACAGGTATTGCCCATATCAGCGTCATTGCCGGCTAGGGTTGAGGGACATCAGTCACAAAATCCATGAGATATCTACTATCCCAGTTTCCATCGGGGATAGGCAAAGGTTGCAACATTTGAAGGCTTCTGGTGCTCAATCTTCACCTTCGACAGACCAAGCACTTCTTACTAACCCAGGCTACTCGCCCTTCGATCCGGGCCACCAAAACATCTTCTTTAAATGATACATCTTGGTGGCACAGGATGAATGGTGAATGGCTTTTATGGGGCCACCTCCAAATACTCTCTGAAGGTCACCATCTTGCGTGCGCACATCCAAGCTTCAACACTCCGAGAAAAGATTATTCCCACTTGTTCAAAACCCTTAAGCTTCCAAGCCTCTAACCGCCTACTTAAAGTCTCCCTGAACTCCTCATTTCTACTTGTGCCATAGTCACCCCTTTGTTTAAACCCACTTGTTCCTGTAAGATGACACATCTTTACACTCTTTTTTTATGTTATTGACATCCCCAAATTCATGTCCCTAAACTTTC